>JAVQIZ010132582.1:0-18475 GCA_036023535.2 Galaxias brevipinnis | reverse complement strand
ATATTGTGTGATTTCCAGTGTGTTTGAGAGATAGATTTAGAGCGAGTGTGAGAGAGAGAGAGAGAGAGAGACAGAGAGAGAGAGAGAGAGAGAGAGAGAGAGAGAGAGAGAGATGTGTGGTGATTAAGATGTCTAGACCTCTTTGATAGAGTGAAGATGTGTGCCGGAATGTCACACCGTGTGTGAGGAAAACCAGAGGAGAAATCCCTGAACACACACACACACACACACACACACACACACACAGAGAGACACACATGGGGTCTGATTGCTCAGGTTAACTACAATTAACCCCAGCTTGACTCTAGAGCTGCCCAATCAGCCATGTTTGTGTGGGATGTGAACATTCACTCAAGCCACACACATATAACCAGACACAAACCTGCACAGACATACACTAACACAAAGGCACACATAACTTGAAACCCATGTGTAGACACACACATGCACCAACTCATAGACACATTGCACTTGTAGATACTCACTCACACGATCACACACACACACACACACACACACACACACACACACACACACACATTGAACAGGGAAGACAGGTCAAAATAAACAGCCCAGGGCGAGTGATTATTTTTACTACTGCAAGGCACGTAAACTAGACCCTCCTCTCAGCCCTTCTTCCCCATGTGTGGCAGAGTCCCCTGGCCTTCTCGGGTCACTCTTCAAGCCGGAATAAAACAATAACAAAACAGACTGCGGAATCCCAAATATGTGCTGGCAAAAATGGAATGTTGGCGGTGACCAAGGCAACGGCCAGGAGCAGCGGTAGTCCTCTCGAGTCTGTCAGATGTGTGCTTTTCCTTCCTTTTTTTCTTCACCTTGTCATCCCATAGAAGGGCAGTGTTGTCAGAGCCTTCTTATCTAGTCTGTGCATAGAGGGGGAATCAAATATATGGTCTCAGTTTGCCTCACCTGATTAAGTTGAGACTAAGAAACCCTAGAGGATGCACATGAAATTGTGTTGCATTATATTGTACTCTTTTACATTTCATTCTGCCCTCTTGCACTCTGCTGTATTAGGACTTGCTTTGCCCCACTCAACCTCCCTGCAATGCTTTACTCTATTTTTCCATTCTTAAAATCTCCACTCACGACTCAAGGCATATGTTCCTTCTCTGTTATAGTCTACCTGATTCTGCACTGCTCTACTCTACACTGCTGTACTACACTTGGCTATACTATTGAGTGTAAACTTGTACACAACTTGTTTCCTTCCTTTGGGAACTCACCAGGCTTTCACGTTTCATACCCGTGACTACTGGCTCCTCAGAGTCTGTATCGTTTGTATTGTATTACAACTAATAACACCATATACAGTGTGATTAGGACAAGAGCGGACTACTGCTGTACAGAAACAGAAAAAATAAATGGCATGGCATGTAAAGAAATGCTATCAAGCTATTGTGCTGTGCCTTACCTAGTTATCTTCAGAACAACATGCTATCATCTTGTGGTCTGGTGGGTTTGGCTTTATGAATAAGCCAACTAGACAGCCATTTAAAATACTATTACTGCGTTCCAGTGCCAGATATATGGCTTGTTGTTGTCTTGCCTTCTTTTTGATGCGAGGGTGCAGTCAGAGGACCTGGTTATTTTGTATTGTGGCTCCAGTAAAAGACAGGAGAAGGAGTAATCCATCATTGGACAAAGTGTCTGCTCTTGTAATGAAAAGGAGCAGAATACTGAGAAAATCCCACATTTATAGAAATAGAGTGAGTGGAACAGACACAGGCTCATGTGTCTTGGCAACTTAACCGGTGACAAATAGGACAGTTGACACACTAAATTACAAGTTCAATTTAGACGCAAGTTTCCTCAAATCTTTCATCCATGAAAATACAATGAGCAGAACTTCATGTCTGGCACATAACTTTCCAGATAGCTTTGGGCAATGAGCTATCTTAACATTGTAGCTCTCCCACCATTGAACCTTGAGTTAAAAGGTTGTCTCTTATCCCTTCTATTTCTATGACTCCATCTAGCCAAAGAGTACCAGTACCGGACAACCCGACCGGGAAAACTTCAGCTACCACAGCAGTCCAGGACGTTTTAGTAACAAAAAGAAAACATTTGAAACACCCAAATCTATCTTATCCTGTAGTACCACTACCAATCCACTTCTGCTATTACAACATTTGACCGTGTATGCCCATTTTTGTACTTGAGACCATCCTAGCCCACAGTTTTGACACATTTTAGAGACTTGATTTGTCTGTGCTGATTAGGCTAAATGCTATGGAGAAATGCTGTGTACTGAAAACTGTGGAGAAAACCAGAAGGTCTGCTGCTTCCTGCTTAAGTGGCAAAATCAACAGATCCTCCTGCTGTGTTCTGGAACAATAAGACAAATATTGTTCAGCAGCAGAAATATATAAATGTTGGTTGAAAACAAAACTCCTCTGATCCCCCTGTTAAGACAGTGTGAATGACAAAGGGTGTGTTTGCGGCTGAGCATTTAGCGTTGCTAATGATACAGGAGTTACTGTAAGTCTTAAGTCTTAAATAATTTCACCTTCAACTATATATGTTTACTTGTGATAGAGTGAGTGAATGGGTGAGTCAAAGTATGACAATGGAATGGCAGACGGTTGGGGTGACTGGGGTCTAAAATGTCTATGAATAGACAGCACCCAGCACAAAGGTTTACAAATGGGATTCAGCAGGCTGAACATAGAGCATGTCAAATTGACATCAGAAAATCCTGGCACACCTGAATTAGAGCTCATTGGGCCATTCCTAAACCCGCATCATCTTACTTAAGTGTCAACTCAATATTTTTTTTGTTTTTTGTTGACAAAAACTCTACTTAAATGCTTTGTTTAGCTAAAGCTCAAGCTAAATTGTGACCAACAGACATGGGCTATAACGTTATTTTTTAAAACTAAATTACATAAATGTGGTAGAAATTGTTTTTGTCTATATGTATGTGAACACTCCAACTGATCTGTCCAGTTATATTTTTAATAGACTTGGAGCCAATGAGGCTGTTTCAAAAGTATTAGAATGGTTAATAATTGTATTTTATTGTTAATCCGGTAGCAATCATCCAGCCACATAAAAATATCTGTGTTTGAGGAAATTGAGTAATAATCTTTGTGGATGGCTGGAATGTAGACGAAGCATTAATTTGTAGATTGGAAATCTGATAATATTGGGTTTAAACATTTGTGGATAAAAATGGGAACATCCAGATTACCAAACAATGTCGCCCTCTTGAGACCTAATTGCCAACTCCATCTAGTGGTAGTCGGACATCTCGCCGTTGTTTATGGATGACCAGGAAGTAACCTTCAATTATGGTCTTAAATCTATTAATTCAGATCAACCAACCTGTGTAACATTTGTTAATTTGACTAGAAAACCAGCAGAATTATGGTGGCTGGATTTTAGAGGGGAGCCAGTTTCTTATGGAGCTATACGACCTGGAGAAGTATCAGGCATGACTACCTACATCAGTGAGTTCTAGCCTGAAGCGGGCTCGTTATGTTTGGTAGTTTGCTTTCGCTGTATAGGATGCTGTATGCTGTATCGTATAGCCTGTAAGTATTTCTCCTTATTATTTTCCCTCATCAGCTCATCCCTGGGTTTTCAGAACGTACCTAAATGGAGCAAAGCTTTTAGGGAATCGTCAAGACGTTTATATGCCCACAGCAACAGAATATGATGAAGATGGTTCCCCTAACGATATAAATGTCTTGATAACTATGCCTGGTAAGCCTGACACCCCTGCTTGTTGTACAATTGAAATTAAGAGACTAAACTATTGTATTTGTATGATATAAATGATTATATTTATATTTATTATATCGCACGTTATTAGTCATAAGTCGCACGCGCGATCATGTCACCTCCGGGGCTCCGTACGATCGTGTCTTTCCGTGTTCAACATTATGTTTGTTCTCTTCCTTAGTGTACTCTTTGCAAGAAAGCTGCTTGATGTTGATCAGACAGTTGGTGAAGGATAAGGACTACAACAACCTTAACATCCCAGCCTCCTTGAAGAAAGAGCTCAGTCAACCTCCAGATTTAATTAAGGAGTTACGGCTCTTAAACTCATCTGACTGAACTATTTATTCATTTGAACTTGTTTTAAAGTAGGGAATATTTGAACCACCATATTCTCTTTATGCATCCTATGTAAAAGTATCATCCCAGCCCAACCCGATTTGTTCCATACATGTACTGCACAAATTACAAACCATACGAAATATACATGGTTGATAGGAATGTTGACAGGATTCATAAACCTGGTTCAACCCCATTGCAGCTATCCACTATTGGTAGAGTTAGGAGAATATTATAGGTATTGGTAATATAAATATGTGGCTGATCCTCAGCCAATTATTTTAACCAAGCAAAGGCATTTGTGATTTGTGCCAAGAAATAATGAAATGCATGTGTAGGCTACTTGTCAATACAACTTTAAGTTTAATGAAGAGGAACTTCAGTGTAAAATGTACATTCCATTTAAAGATCAATGTGCAGCTATAATAATAATATAATAATTTACATCACAATAATTGTACTGCATCTGCGGTCTTGTTAATAAATTAATCATTGAGTAAAATATTCATCAAAATACTTATTTTGAATTATACTAATAACCTCTTATGTTAGTCACTTCTACATACACACTTGTATGTTGTTATCTGTTCCAAGAAGTCCTCTGTTTGCATTTACATTTAGAATATAGACAATCAAATACAAAATCACAAATTGTACTTTTGGTCGAAGAACACATGCTTATAACAATTAACTGTAAATAGGTCTGATAACAGAAAGGTTTTTGGCCATATTTTTTTAAATACCAAACAGGTTGTTCATGTACATCAAAATGTCCCAAAGGCAAAACTAAGTACAACTCCGAATTTTTGTTTAATGTTTCAGCTTATGGAAAGACATGATACCACACAAAATGCTTTCGATTAGAAGATGTAAGAGGAATATTTTTCTAAAGGAATGTATAGTTTGCTAGAATACTGTTAAAAAGAAATTCCTGCAATGCACAAAGTTTTTAATTATTTGCCTTGTTGAGGATGGCCTTACATTAACCATGTATTCTAAACATTTGTTAAAGTTAACTGGCTAATTGGGTAATCAGTTCATGAACACCTACAAGGTATCTTTTACACAAACACATCTAACCATCCCGAAATAAATACTAAAGATAGGCATTCGTGTCAGACCAGCTCCCCTTCTGTCAAAGATACTTTCAATTTTAGTGAAGATGACAAACAAACGGCACTTGTTTTGTTTCAGCACCCCAGTGTATCTGTATAGGAGGTGGTCCGAGAGTAAGGAATCTTCACAGTGAAATTATCTTTTGTACAGTTGCTTTTGCACATTTCAATATAGCATACACACAGTCAAAATCACTTTAAAAAAAAGAGAGAAAAGTATAGAGGTAACATTTAAATAATCCACAATCCCATATTGTACAGCACTGTCGGTTTAACATAGCGGTGCCCACATTCTTCCACCAGTACCATGCTTTTTTTGGTTACCACTCTATGCCTAAACCGCTATATTGCAAATATTTTATGTTCCACTAAATATCACAAAACAAGAAAAGTTAATTGGCCTCTGAATGCTTGGATTTAGGCTAAAGTCAAAGCTTTAATTAGCATGAATCCTACAGCTAAATTGGTAGTTTGATGCTGACAGAGGCAGTACTCTGTACTATTATTATGTTAACATTAGGATTATGGATAAGCTCCCAATCAACATAATATGAATTTCTGTTTCGCAGTCTAACCAAAAAAATTCATCCTATGAGAGGGGCAGATTTAATTCTTTTTCATGGAGTCTAGGACTCTGAGAATGTGGAGGAAGAGGTTAACGATGTCCAGGTAAAGGTTGATAGAGGCCAACACATGCTCCTCTGGGGACAGTTGGTGCATCAGGAGATGGGTGTCATAGATGATGAAGCCACAGAAGACCAGAGCACCTGCCCCAGCAAAAACCAGCTCTGTGGTATCATTGTTGAAGAAGAACTAAGATGGAGCAATTCAATAAATGAGTTGGATTATAATTGTAAATGTTTACATCATTGACAGGCCACTTGTCTTGAAATAAAGCAGTCAAAACACAATATGATAATGTTGAGAAACAATTTTGGAGTGTTTAATGACTCATGCTAAAGCAGCACACAGTTTCCTGTCAAACTATCACGAAAACAGCCTGCCCTGAATTAAATAAACGGGCAAATCGGCAAATCTCCAGAAATAAGGAAAAACATCATACCAAAGTTTAAATCGGTTGAAGAACATTAATGAAGTGGGAAACCTTAGTAATGCTTTTTGCTACCATTACATGGTAAGAATATAATGACTGATCATTCAATCTCCAAAGACAGAATATCTGGATTTAAATCTGAGATTAAATCGACATTGAACTCACCCTCATGAAACTTGCAATGATCAAAATCCAAAGGCAGGCAAACAATCTGTAAGACATAGACCAAAACATACAAAGGTGTGTCACCGTGAGACCTATAATTGGATAAAATAATAAAATAAAGGATCATCCAACATGACATATGAAAGAACTCTTTGGAAATACAAGGCATTTACCCTGCACCCAGTTTGCTGAAGTCTCTCTTGGACTGAAAAGTGTAGGCGGTCAGTCCAACAAATACGGCACAAGTAAGGATAAAAGCTTGGAACACAATGGCGTACTCATAAAAAGTCACTGAAAAAAGATGTGAGAAATAGAGTTAACCCTCACGGCAATGTACATGACTGAAAGGCAAGATTAGTATTAACAACAGACGGGCGTACTCAGTTCCTTCTACAAGGACTTGGGGATAGCTTTTGAGTGAATAGAATTACTTACAAGCTGTTGCAACAGAAACCGCCTCCAACAAAGTCTGTAAGAGGAACAAACATGATTACTATGAAGTATTAAGATTTTAACACTAAATAACTCCCGGTTACATGTTGCTCGCTCTGGGTAGTTGGGGACATACAAACAGTTACACTGGACTTGCTGCATTCCCTATTGATGCTATTGTAAAGTTATCTCTCTACCTTTTACTATTGACTATTTCAATTCAGTCTTGTCATGTGTTTATGTTGTTTAGGATAGCCTAAATGTTAATGTTTCAGCCAAATTAATAAGACGAATAAGTAGAAGTAGTAGTAACAATTCCTAGTAATTGGTCCTCAACTTTGGCATATAGGTTACGTGATTTCTTTAAAGACTTCAAAGATACTTACAAATGTAAACAGCAGGTATAGGTTGACCGGGTGCTGGTGTCTGTAGACAGCCAAAGCCAGGAGAAGAACCAGAGAGCCGATTGCAGAAACCAACACTACTGCAGGGCTGACAGGTACAGAGGATAAAGTTATACAGTGGGTAGCCTTATTTTAGGATTAAGTAGCAACAGTGTATTCACCAATCTTTAGTGTAACGGGCACTGATATGTAAATGTGACTGGCAGCCAATACCTTGCATGAACAAAGTCCTTGATGGTATCACAAAACATAAACAAAGCAGATGTCGCCGTGGTCAGGATGATCTGAAGAGAGAGAATTGTATACACCTTTCGTAGAAAATCTGAAAGAGAAAAAAAGAACTTTAGCTAGGCAGTATATTGATGGCAGTTGATCCCTAACCCACGATGTCGCTACCTTGTTTGGCAAACAATGTTAGCTATATTTAGCTAGCTTTACGTTAGCTACTAATAGTACTAGCGAACATCGACTGAGTGAGTCTCTTACCCATTCGAATCTGCACGCTAGCAGTGGCAACGTTGGTGCCATAGTTGAAATCGTCTTCAATAGAAGATCTAGGATATAATTTTTCAGTGCTCATCTTCTTCTTGTAATAATAGTAGGGGGTTGTATTTGGAAAATTGTTATCACAAGAGTATCTGCTTAGCTGCTCGCTTGTCTGGAATGGCCGTGGCAGATGTATTTTCAACAGCTGTTTCCGGGTAAATGTACGTCACTAGTAGATCTACTGAGGTTTCGGTTAGGCTAGTAAGCAACGTAGGCCGATGACAACGGGGGCACGTTCAATCTCAAAAGGATGTGCACCGTTTTGCTACGGTTTCCTGGTTGAACGATATGTTTCCTCGAAACGGTGTGACACGGCGCGCAGCGGCCTTTGAGGTAGGCCTAGGTTTTCTCTCTGATGGTGGGTGTCAGAGGTAGTACCCAATCAGGAGCGACCTGATTTTAAAGAGCGCAGAGAAAAACACTCTCTCACTTCATTATTAAAACACATCCAGTTGTCATAAGATATGCTCACTGGAATGTTTCATCCTTGAAAGCCCCTAAGTAAAAACAGAACTTGGCAAATCAGCTTTCAGTTTTTATGCCATGGATAAATGGTACAAGATTCAACAGGAATTTAAATTAGAGCAGTTTGTTTCTGTTTAACTGTTTTTTTTTTTACAAGTTGTAATTTATATATTTTTAACAGGGCACTGCTTGAAAAGACCAGGGCTGCGTTCAGTCTTGACAAAACAGAAAAACTTTTATTTTAATGGAAGTGGTGACACATTGAACACCCTGTTGTCTTATGGAAGCGTTGCAACTACAATTCTAACACAAACATGTATGTACAATAACTTAAATTGTTTCATATAACACTACATTAGCTGCATTTAAAAGGGACTAGTAGGATCCATTGTGCACACTGCATTTTTAATTCGGCTGCCTTTAAAATCACGTCGCTGCTGATTGGGTAACACCTCTAGCACACCCACCAAACCAGAGAAAACATACCTCAAAGCCAGTTGCGCACAGAAACATGTCTGTCAACCAGGAAACCATAGCAAAACGGTGCACACCGTTTTGAGATTGAACGCGCCCCAGGTTTACATTTTTCGCTGAAATTTACACTCAAGCAGTCTATCCCCTTTTGATCCATGTGGGATTAGCTTTGGACTGAAATTATGACAGTAAATAACGAGGTTAAAAATAAATACATAGATAATTCTCTTTGTGAAATTGTGTTTACAAAAAGATGCAATGTGGTCACTGTCACGGCAAACAATTAAACAGTTGGCCAAACAAGTCGTTTCAGCGTTAACACGATTGATGACAATGTATGCCTATATTCATGTTGGGGAAAACTATTGTCTGTTTCCTAATGAGCTATACATTATTGGTTGCATACAGGTAAAGTCATGAACATAGAAACCACCTGCAACCTGACAACAGTAATCCACAGTTGTGATTGGCTACAATAAAATTAAGAAAGGGGGGTCAAGTGCAGATAACATGCGCCTCGTACTTTCAGTTTTATTGTCGTGTTGAGAGCAGTAAGAGGAGCTGTCTGAATAGTAGCAAAGTGAAAAACAAAGTAACCCAGTCTCTACAATGAATTCATTTATTTCAATTTTCGTATTCGGTCTTATCTTTTGCTATGCTGTGGACGGAAAAGAATGTGAGTATAGCCTTCTAATACAAGTGACATTTAGGCCTAATATACAAAACAATTTTATATAGGCTGTTTTTTATTTCCTCTCTAATGCCGGAGCGCGTGAAATCATGACCGCGATTAACTATTCTAAACTGTAGGTTATTGGCCAACCCATAGGCCTACTGCGTTGCGCGTATTTAACATTTTATATAAAAAAAATAAGTTAGAGCTGAACCTTGGAACATTGCTGCACAAAAAGTAATCGTCGTCAAATAAGCGGGTTTAGGAGTGCGCCACTGGAATTCCCCTCGAGTTAAGTTTCGGTTTAGCACTAGCAGTCATTATCAACGTTTAGAACACTTCACCGCTGCCTGCAAGTCGCTTTGGTCTAACTACACATTAACCATTAATTATAGGTTTTAGGTGATGATGGGCTATTTTTATAAATTGTATTTACAAAATACTTGAAATAATTTTTGGGGAACTAGCTCTGAGCTGGAACATTACCTATTTTATCTTTTTGTTTAGCTCACCCCAAGGTCCAGGTGTACAGCCGGAACCCTGGTGAGCTGGGGAAGGACAACATCTTGATCTGTCACGTGAGTGGCTTCCACCCTCCTGACATCAAAATCGAGATCTTGAAGAATAACGACGAAATTCCTAATGCCAAGCAAACAGACCTGGCATTCGAGCAAGGCTGGCAGTTTCACCTCACCAGGAGCGTGAATTTCACTCCTCAAAATCGGGAAGAATACACCTGTAAGGTGACCCACATGGGCAAAGCCAAATCTTACACTTGGGGTAAGTTGTGTTCTAGGTTTACTGTAAACAGTCTAAGACCAAGAGACTATCTACACTGCATTTACGAGTATTTTCATAAGTAATTTAAATGTAAAGCATAATTAAAATTTTATAGCATGCAATATCCTCTTGATTTATTACCTAATCATGTATTCTTATTCATGTTTGAAGTTGGATATGAGATAGTTCCCTTTCACTAAGATCCCCCCCCCCCATGCTAATGAGGGATTATTATTTTAAATATTGCACACTACACACATTTTTACAAGTTGTTTCAACAGACATTAACGGGATTCAGACAAACAATAACTTTATAATACTTTAAGATCAATTTAATATAAAATACTTATATTTATTTATTTGCTTTTACAGAGTCTGACATGTAACTTTTCTAGAGCGAGAGTTTCTGGTGAGTGTTGCAGTTTAAGTTCCTTCATAAGAAGTATAGGTTAACAACTGAGTTGATAAAAGCATATGTATTACTGATGTTATTTATCAGCAGGCAGAAGTGTGGTTTTGGTCACCAATTCACCTAGATGTATGGATTGTTATAATGAAATTATATGGTCTATTATTTGCTGCATACATTTCCAATTTTTTTAATGGATTTTGTGTGTCTTCTACTTTTCAGCAAGTGTGCTTCTGCATTCCATAGTTTTCATATCTCCTCCATTTCCAACTACAATGACATGGCTGGACTCAACTGTTATTTCTTGGCTCTCTGGTGATTTAATTTGGTCATTTATTCATTAATTAATTAATAAAATGTCATGCATGGAATCAAAACACACATTGTACCCTAAAGCTGTATGATTGTAAGAGTACCATGAATACAGTCACCATGTTATCATCAGTCTTGAATATGTTAAGTTTTCTTTGTATTATCACCATTAGCATTTGTGTAAATAAACATATGTAAATGTATGTTGACTTTTAATTTAAATCACTTTAACCACTTAAATATACATTTTCCTCTTTTTAAAATTGTGCAAGTATAATTTGAGTCATCGTAGTCCTAATCTGAATATTTTCATTTTGCATTAGCCTACTCCTTAATAATTAATAATCTTGGTAAAAATGTGCATATAGAAAATACATCATTCTTTTGAGGAGTCTTTACTTTCCAGTTACTTTGAACCTTGTAATGATTTGTTTTGAATAAATGATCCTGAATCAAATGGCTTATTTATTGGAGTTAATTTCAGGCCAGTCAGGCTACATCAGGTTTTATTATGCTCTCCTGTAAAAAGAAGCATTGAGATTTCAATGTAACACAAAAAATACACCAACCAAACGAAAAATGCAAACAAGTTAGAGCTGTGGATAAAGGGTTTACATATTAATTGCTTCACACATTCACCATTAGGATCAGTTATAGGCATCTATTTTTATGTAGCAGCATTTTTTTATTCTGTCAAAGCCAGAAGGAAGTTGCAAAGTTGCATTTTGGGCTGTGAAGCATAGTCTGATAACCTCTCTTGGGTACTCAATATTTCCCCAAATATAGCATGTCCTCCGGAAACCTTTTCCATACTCAAATTTCACATAGCACACTATACCATTAACTTACTGCATACACATTTTGGGTAAAATGTTGTACTTTTATATTTTATTAGCCACTTCTCTACTCTTTTAAACCTACACCGTTACAACAACACAGTAATCTGTTTGGCCTATATCTAAACAACAGCATTGACGCAAACATCGAAAGGCATCCCAGCCAACATACAAATATGGGCCCAATGGAATTTGCCTGGGTTTTGTGTTAAGTGGGCAAGTGCTCAATACAGACATATCATGTGAAACCCACTTGGATTAACCAACTGAACCACACACAGGCACACCCACGTGGGTAAACTGGGTGGGTCACTTGGGTAAAAGTTACACATGCTCAAAATAGGCAGTTTAGCTGGGATTACTTGACTGGTTGGAAGCCACTCTGGAGCCATTTGGGCAAACATGTGGGTGCTCAAACCAACGGACAAACCCAATTTGAGACCCATTAAACAGCCAATCTAGAACCCATATTGGCCCCACATGTAAATCTTGGCCGAGATACAGTTTTGCTTTTTATTTAAGCAGCGTTATTAAATGTCTGCAAAAAATCTCTGACTAAGCTAATTCTAACCAATTTCCAATTGTGGATAAGATAAAGCATCCAGGTAGCAACACCGTAAAAATAGACACATGTAATTTCTACGACTAATGCAGCATATATTAAACACTGCAACACAGCTAAAACAATATTTGAAATAAAGGTACTGTTTTACATCATATTGTTTTATGCTGAAACCTTGTACATTGGTAACTCCATGTAACTGTAATTAAATAGTTATATACATTCTTATTGCTAAAATACTATTTATTTGAATTTTACAGTACTTAACCGTAAAACAACTGAGTGTTGCCAATATTAAACTCATGAAGCCACTGCTGAGTAAAATGGCCTACCTATTGTTTTTGTGCTTCTAAGGTTTTCTTCCAATTTTTGTTGTTGTTAAGTTTCGTTTTTGTTTACCACCATATTAAATACAAACTTTTATATTTTATTTGTTTTCTTTTGCCACCTGAATGGATACGTTTCTATTCTGTCTAATAATATTCTATTGTGAGTGGAGATTGAGGGGAAATCCTCTTCATTAGTCAATTAGTTGTTTGTTATTTTTGTCTTTAATTTTAATCAAAGAAAAAGGAAAAATATTCTTTATGCTGAATTTTTGTCTAGTTTTAGTTTTAGAAAAAAATGAATACATATTTGATTAAGTCTGAAACAAAATGAACACTTTTTAGGAACAAAATAGGCCACGAGTAAACTTCACACGAATAACGAATGGTACAACATAGCAGTTGAGAGTTCGCATAGCAACTATTTACTATTTTTCCATTGGTGGTTCACCTCGTAGAGGCGTGGTTACTTGTTCCACATTTAAGAACGTACGTTTACTTTCGTTTTCTTACTGAAGCTCGTACAAGGAAAGGTAGCAGCTTTAAAAAAATATTGACCTGTTTGCTTTCAACCAATTGTTTTGAACAAGGAATAATGAAATCGCTCGGCTATTTTGCCTTTCTCTGTGCCTTTAGCACTTTACTGGCTAAGGAATGTAAGTACTAGTTACTATCACGTCCTTCTTGAAATGCTTTTGTTTTCTTTACTATTTATATTTATGGGGTTAAAATGTTGCTTTCTTAAAGTATTGACACACAGTTTATTTTAAAATGGACAATATTATTGTCAATAATTTAATACAAATTGTTGCGTTAGATACGACTGTTAGTGTAACCCATTCCTGGATACTATGCAGGCAAAGAACCGAGCCCTAGTGTTCACTACTCTTTGCTAATAAATTTGGACACAGAATACACATTATTTGGAATTTTGGAGAAATACGGAACAGTGTAAGACAAAAATCACTCATTTGTTTACAGTGTCAATTCCCAATCATTTTAGGTCCCCCCAAGGTCCAGGTGTATTATTTTTGGGGAACTACAGCTGAGCTGAAATATTACTTTATTGTTTTATTTAGCTCCTCCTAAGGTCCAGGTGTACAGTCGGAACCCTGGTGAGCTTGGGAAGGACAACATCTTGATCTGCCACGTGAGTGGCTTCCACCCTCCCGACATCAAAATCGAGATTTTGAAGAATGAGAGAGAAATTCCAAATGCCAAGCAAACAGACCTGGCATTCGAGCAAGGCTGGCAGTTCCACCTCACCAGGAGCGTGAATTTCACTCCTCAAAATCGGGAGGAATACACCTGTAAAGTGACCCACATGGGCAAAGCCAAATCTTACACCTGGGGTGAGGAAATTACTTTGCCTCGCATTATTTCTCCCCCCCCCCCATCACACACACATTCAGTTTCATTTTTGTCTTGTCCCTCTAGGCAATTAACTTTGCTTTATCTCTAACATTGTACCATGTAATGTAAATGTTAAGTACAAACATCATAGATATATCAATATATAAAAAAACGTTTTTTATGTGTTTTGTGTGTTCCTTCTTTCCCCCCCAACAGAGTCAGATATGTAGGCCTTCAATGATCCTTGCTGCAGGTATGCATACTTGCTTGATCCAGAATAAAAATATGAATAAACCCTTTTGTTAGTATACTTGCTGTTTGTTAAATCCTGCTCACTTTATCTTTTACTTCTCAGGTCCAATTGCTTGCCACTCCATTTCCAAGGCCTATCTATATGTATTCACAAATTGGGGAACAAGAATAAAAAAAAAAAACAGAACATTGAAATACTTCTGTCAACTTTCCTGACTTGGAGTTTTGTGTTTTAAACCCAGTCTAGATTTTTTTAACGCTATTTTGCACTTTATTTTGGTGATGGGGTGTGTATGATTGAGTGGAACATGTTAGCCGCTAAGTAACATTTTTACTTATGCAGCACAACCTTAAAATTGTTGTTCTTTATTTAATCTGGTTTTGCTCATAGCAATATAGAAAATGTATATCTCAATCTTTAATTAAATAAAATTGTCTTTTTGATTATCGAGGTCTTAAGTCATTCTATTGAGTAATTCAGTATTCAGTAATTTAAAAGTATGTTTCACCAGACTTAAGCAGACTTAGACTGGATACACAGAGTTTGTTAGTAATGGTAAGCTGCGGTAGGTGAACAGAACTCTGACCGACTGCAGGGCTGTTTCCTTGAGGGGTTGGGTGGGTGCCGCTGCCAGGGTACTCCCTGAGGGGTTGGGTGGGTGCCGCTGCCAGGGTACTCCCTGAGGTTTGCCACAAGGGAAGGGAGTCTTATGGGCAGGGAGCCCCTGTTCTCCACCACCACCCTTTCCAGAGACTGGACCCGCCTCTGCTGCTGAAGCCAGTAGAGCATTTCGACACGGTCGCATCGCATCTTCTGGCCATATGGCTGACCCTGCGGAGAGGGCAACATATTGGCAAATAGGGCAATGCATAGTGTAATTTATATTTTAGTTTTACCTTTTGGATTATTGCATAATTGATATAACACAGTAGCTTGTGTATTTTTACATTTTACAATTGCAGTGCTCATTTGGGGTAAATAATTTGTTTGGTGTTACAGATATTCTGCCTGCTTTAAGAGTCTTTGGTTTTTAGAAAAGCGCAATATAAATAATTTATTATAATTACTTTATATGTAACTGTATCATGGAAGTTGTGGGTGATGTGACTGAGAATCTCAGACAACTTCTTCTCCAAAGCGGATATATGAGATTCCAGTTCAATCCTCTTTCTCGACTCAACCATCCTGGCAAGGGATGTGCCGTTGTAGCCTGGGGCAATTCATGGAGAAATTAGTATACAATGCATGACTCAGGCAAATAAGAATTGTGTTTGCATTGTCAATGAAGTAATTCTCTACTTTGTACCGTGCTGAAAGAACCTGTCGGGGTCAGAGGCATCCCTCTCAAACAACTCAAAGCGAGCCAGGTGCATCTCCCGTTGCTGGATAAGACGGGCAGCACACTCCCAGGCTGCTGTAGCCTGCAGACACATTATATGTTTAGCTTATTATCACTACAGCAGGAGTTTGCATGTTCTCCCTGTGTTTGTGGGTTTCCTCTGGGTATGCTGGTTTTCCCCCACTATCAAAAAACATGCTCCATCCTCCTGCCAGTGCCCTGACCGAGTCAATTCAACTGGAGTCGGTCACATAGGACACCTATGTGTGTGAGAAAGTCTGTCGCAAATGGGCTGCTGTGGTATCACTCAGACTGAGTGTTGTGTCTGGTTCGTTCTGTGTAATTAATTGGTGCGTTGAGTCTTGAGAAAAGCTCTAAGAACTAAATAAAATGAATTTCTACATTTGTTGGTTTAGATATTAAGAAGCGTATTTGTCTATGTGTACCACCTCTTCCAACTGGTTCCTGTAAGCATGGGAGCTATATTTGATAGCCATGTCCAATCTGTGGGCATCAGGGAGACAGAGGACATTCCAAATCTTCTCCAGTCTACTCCTCTGTAACCGATCCACATCCAAGGGCCCCTCTCCTTCTTTCCCACTCCATACTGCCGGCTCCTTGGCCTGTTGCGGACATTCATTATTTGGTTAAAGCCCAACTGCTATTTGAGCATGAACACAACTACAGTTTTTCAAAGAACTAAGACGGGTTTGAGAAACTCAGCTCTCATTGTTGATGCAGCCAAAAAATTGGTGGCTTAGAATAGAAGTGTAATGAACAATATTTGATATTTTACATTCTGAGACAATTACGAGTAAGAGTATTTTTTTTATTTTAAGCAGGTGAAACATTTGCTTTAACATATAATCATTAAATTGATAGTGATTACATAGCCCATAGCGCAATGACCATGGGTAAATAACAGCCTAATTGCTGTTCTAAATTATACCATAGAGGTACAATTTTCACTCTACTATTTTGTCTGCCCCTGTTGCCAAAACTTCCAGGGAAACTGAGCTGAAAAATTAAGAATTGCTTTGTGTTAGCTTTGTGTTACAAAAAAGGAAAATGTTGTGGTTGTAGCTGAATGATGTATGTTTGAGACGGAAATAAGTTCTAAAATGTTTTATGGCTACAGTTAAAAAAAGTTGTTTTTCCTGAAAAATGGCTGAGGAGATAAAAAAATAACACAAAAAATAACTGCCCCACCCTTTATTCGGAGGAAATGTATTCATTAAACCTACTTTAACAAATAGTTTTAAGAGGAGCTCATCTACGTATAACATGTCCATTCACAGGGAATTGTGTAATAAAACGAATATCAAACGGACAGCTAGTTGTGTTCCATGAAAATACCACAAGGGGAAATTTAAAGGTTATAAGCTAGAAATGAATTCAATAGACGATTCAAGGACAATTGGTTACTTGTAGAAGTCAACACAAACATTTAAAACAGCCTCCCTTCATACAGGCTAATGATATGCAAATCTCTCTCATCCTAGAATTACACTATTAATTAACAAAAGTATTTTTCACCTGTTCATAAACTGGTGTAATCTCTTCATCTGGATTAGTTTCCTCCTCTGGAAAAACAAACAACAAATTAGCATCTTGCACATGTATCAACAAAACAGTCAACATACAACATTCTTTTAAAATGCACTTTTGCTTTACTTACTTTACTTCACAAATATTTTTGTTTTTAATCCGGGAAATATAAGAGATAAAAATCATGCATTTATATGTCAGCAATGTTGCGTTAGATGAGCTAAAATCAATGGGATAGCCAAGTAAAATCTTATAAATATAAATCTTATAAATATGAACGTGAATAAATTATTTCAAGCATTAAGTAAACATCTGAACATACACTACAATAAAACATTTTAACCTTCTAGCGCAGGTTCTTTCCACAGTCCCCCTAGCAGAACAGTATTGACGTTCCATAATCCTGTGACATACTCCTGCTTTTTCCTCTTTAAAGCCTCAATCTGCTCCCTTTGAAATCTGAGGTAGCAAACACACAAGCAAATATTTACATTAGGATCTAACTATGAAAAAGTTGTTACAAAAGTGTTTTGCTGAATTTGAAAAGAACTGGAAATATGCTATTAGTATCATCACAAAGGGCAATACAGCTGGTAATACTGTATGTCTCTAAAGCAGAGAAGGCAATTTAAAAGTCCAAACCGACAGTAAAAAGAGATAAGAGACCTAACAAAAGAGACAGTAATGAAGACAGTACATTAACACCATACCTTTTCCTTTCCATTAGTTGGAGGTGAAGCATCTTCTTTTTCTCATCCTCCTCGTCATCATTGTCACTGCTGTTGTACAGGTGGAAGACCGCCCCCAGGTAGTCTGAATCCTTGTAACATACACATGAAAACTGCTTAAGATTTAAAGCTATTATTTCCAGCAAAAAAATTATCCAACGTAGTCAAAACTAAATAGATGGAAATACATATTACACATTGAGTGCAGGTAGAATCCTGACAACCCACACGGAAGGACATCTGAAATTATCCCGAATCATAAAGTATTTGTATTTAGCTAGAGCATATTTTACAGCTTGAGGTTTGTAGACACACTTTAACATGCAGACACAATAAGGAAAGGGCACGCACCCACCACACCAACCTCGTTTGAGATGTACCGGAGGTAGTCATCTTGAGAGAGGTTGGACTTCCGCCACTGGAGCCAGGCGGTGTAGGCCCGTGAGCTCGGGTCACGCGGCTTCTTATTGTCGGCTGGAACCTCTAATCGCTTCCTGTATGGACACGGGTTCATAAACATAAACACACATATAAACACACACACACACACACACACACACACACACACACACACACACACACACACACACACACACACACACACACACAGTATTTGAG
>JAVQIZ010132581.1:0-41739 GCA_036023535.2 Galaxias brevipinnis | reverse complement strand
TGGGTAAAAATACAGATTCAAACAACATTAGAAAACCCGAAATAGCATGTGTGGTTCACAGTACCCGTCTTCCTCACACTAATGAAATAACTTTGAGGGGGCATAAGAAGGGGGGCTATACAGAACGGTGAGCTCCCGAACTGCACGCAGAACTAAAAACAGGAAAGAGTCACGTTTGAGCATAAACAGTAAAGCGTGACCAGGAGGCAAACAATAAATACACATTAGTTTTAGGTAAAATGGGGGGAAAATAACAGTAACTAGTAAAGCCCCTTTAAAATTTTCAGTTACTGTAATTTAGTTACTCATGAATAATAATGCATTACTTTACTAGTTACTGCTGATAGTAGTGAGATTACTGTAACGTGTTACTTTGTACTGCGTTATTCCCAACACTGCTGATAAATCTCCTCAGTGCTTTAACTGCCATCCTTTGTTTTAATTTAAGCAAAACAAACCCATGTTGCATGCTGTACCTACACGGTTGTGTCTTACTAGCTGTGGTTGACCCTAATTACATACGTTTTTCCAAACCCGGGAAATGAAACCGTGACGGTTTTAATGATAATTATAATGTAAACTCTCATTCCTACCGTCAGGCATTTTTACATTGGTTTACCGTGAAACCAGTAACCATTACATCTCGCATGCTCCAACATGATGTCCTGTGTGTTTCGATGAGCCTTTACTTGGAATTTTGCGTCCCCTGGTAGCAAAGAAGACAATGTAAACGCTAGGGTGCTAAATAACAAATTAATGGTCTGATTAATAGCCAAAAGCTCTCACTACCATCCATCCATCCATTAGCTATACCGCTTATCCTATGCAGGGTCGCGTGGGAGCTGGAGCCTATCTCAGCCGACACAGGGCGAGAGGCGGGGTATACTCTGGACAGGTTGCCAGTCTATCACAGGGCCGACACATAGGGACAGACAACAACTCACACTCACAACTCGCTCTCACTACCCCTTAGGGAAAACACCATCTATATATTTATATTCCAGTTTGCCTGTTCCAGTGAATATATATAAATATGAAGTTTTTTGTGTAGAGCTTTCAATAAAAGTCTATCTCCCCTTTGGATTGTGATTTTCATGTTCTTCAGGACCGATTTATATTGTTTGCTAACCCATGGTTTGTTGTTTGAATAACAACTAACTTCATTTTTTTATTAAGAATGACCATGCAAAGGATTATGTAGTTGGTGACAGTCTGTAAGTTCATGATAGTCACCACCCCAATTGATGACCTGACTCTACTCCCCACTGTCTAAGCAGCTTTTGAGCTGTTTGGTGACGTCCATGGTCAATAGTCCGTTTGTGGACCATTGAATTCTGGTTTCTCTGTCTCCAAACCGGTTGTGGTATTTAGGTTGCATACTATAGTGTCGTCCAACTGTTCTAGTGAAGAAAACACAGATGATGTGACTCTTAATCGCATAAAACAAAGCAATGGTCTTATTGGTTCACAACGGGCATTACACTGGTGGAAAGAGTGCAGTAATTAGTCACCCATCTATGACACATTTATTTATCAGTTAAATTATCCCAATGATTCAATACACTTATTTTAGGGCAGCAATTATTTAATGTCTCTTCATGCGTCATTCATAAGCAATGTTCAAAATAGCATTTTAAATAGCTTTTTATCAATTTTTTACATTCCCAGTTCCCCTTTAGCATCTTATTGTATTTTTAATAGCTTTTTATCCCGTTTTCATATTTCCAGTTCCCCTTTAACATCTCATTGCCATCTCCTATGTTTCAGGAACACTTTCAGCGGATCTTATGTCTGCAGAGGCCACTGCTGGCGGTATGACTCCTACCCGCAGTCCCTTGTCTGCAGCCCAAAACTCTGATAAAAAGAGTGGTAATGAGGGACTTTTGGGGAGTAAGTATGTCAAGCTGAATGTGGGGGGCTCCCTTTATTATACAACTGCTCAAACGCTGAGAAAACAGGATAGCTTGTTACGGAGCATATGCATCGGTGAAACAGAAGTCACAATAGATTCAGAAGGTGAGTGAAGTGTGTATTTTTCTGACTTACTTTTAAGGCTTGTATAAAGACTGGGGATTGGCATTTTAAGCCATATCACTATTGGAATATTCTAATCAAAAATATTTTGGGTAAAAGCTAAAAAAACTAAAACGTATAATGTATGTGGTGATGCAGCGGTAAAATGTCAGCGTAAAACCTGAACTTAGTTTAAATTCTTGCATAATAGCTTGACGATTTTAATATGACATTATTTGCATAAAACTATTCACGGTTATTTTATAATCGAACACACATACGAAAGAGGCAGAGGCTGGATTCAAGCCTGGCCAAAACGGAGCTCTTCAAAGGTTTTACGCTGGCATTCTACCGCTGCGCCTCCACATACCATGAATTTCCCAGCGCCTTTCTAGAATCAAGTCTTATTTAGTCATTCTACTGTATTTATGTCAGCGAGAAACGCCTAGGCCTATGTTAAGTTGAGTCGATATGGTAAACTAAATGTTAACGTAATATGCAAATAATGTAATATTAAAATCGTCAAGCTATTATCCAAGAAATCATATGTTTTAAGTTTGAGAATTTAAACGCACTAAATAACCATTACTGATGGTATTAGCTCAAAAATTTAAGAGAAAATAACTTGGAAGCAAAACAGCCAGGGATTCCATTCAATTGCAGCCTTGGCAAATGTAACGATTAACGTAGCCTATATCCATAGCCTAGCCCTAGTTGTGTTCCTTAAAACCTTATTTACCGGCTTGTGACATAATTTTAAACGGGTTGATTGGATGTTACTTGTCAAAGAGTACCTTGGGAGTCACAGAAACAGAGACACAGACGAATCTCAGACGAATCTCGACACATAGACAAATCGCCACACACACAGATCTCTGCCATGCTAGAAGTGTAGCAAAAGTCACGTGTAGAAACATCCATTTGAGAGGCCCGCGTGAGTTGTAACTTATGCTTGTCTGTATTTCCAGCTCTTGTATCAAAATACTTAGACATTTTTTCCATTAATATCCATGTGTGTATTTACAGATTGGTCTACATTAGGGATGCACCGATCGAGAAATTCTGGGCCGATACGATGTTTAAAATAGCAATTTGGGCGATAGCCGATACTGATGTTTTTAGGGCCCATTTTGTTTTTGTTATTTATTACCCCTTTTGTGCCAGGGAAACAAAGAAATCTTCATAATAAAAAATAACTGAACTGTTTTGAATAGGGATGTTAATCTTCAATAAGAATTTAATCGATCGAGAGATTCAAATTACGCATTAAATTGAACAGTCTCGTCTTATGGTTGAAATTCACGGTGCGTGTGTATTAGTATCCCGTAAATGTGTTCTGTGCCTTTAAGAAGCATTTGTTTGAGTGATGTCATCACATTGCTGCTAAGAGACGCTAGTTTGTCGTTAGCGTTTAAGGCAATTTCTGCCAGATTCACATGTTGATTAGTGTATTGAAAGCACACATGCTTTTTCAGTTTTAACCTACCTCCTTTGACTCAATAAACTGAGTTGAACAGTCCCTCTTCTTCAGTGTGGTTATTGGATGAGGAGTTATGTCTGCCAATATATGCAGGGCAGGGTGACAATTTACTTTATTGAGGTGTGGGATGTTAACTTCTAATCAAAGACTGAGGGTGAACTGTGCAACTATTAAACAAGCTGAAACAAAGTCCAGTGTGGGAAAATTTCACACAAAAAAATTATTAACAAGTGCATTGCTACCACAGTGATGCTGTTCTGACATCTGACTAACGTCGCTTGACGTTAATACCGTTGTTGTGCCGAAATTTGACCGGCTGCCGAAATTCGATTTAAACACAAATTCCATCATACAAATATGTGAAACAACCTTTAATATTTCAAAGCCCACTCTGAAATATTACCACACAGCCAACATTTTCTTTCCCGAGTCTTATTTGAAAACAAACATGCGCACGGCAACAACATTTAGGCAAATTGATGCAACGTAAACATCGGCCACTGCTATCGGTAAATGCCATCTTATTTCTTGATAGGCCGATAGCAGTCAACAAGGTCAACATCGGCCGATACCGATGTACGGCCGATACATCGGTGCATCCCTAGTCTACATATACAAATCTCAATACAGTTGCAATCTGAAAACAGACGGATATTTTTTATACACACTTACAAACCTGTGTACGCGCGCACGGATTCAGAATACACGTTTGCAGATCCCTGTACACATTCACAAGTCTCAGTACACATTTGTCAATCAGATTATGCACGCACGAATTGAGATACAGGTACACAACTCTCCACTAGCATTTGCAGATTGTTTTGCAACATTAATGACCCCATAAATAACCCTTTTTATGCAAGTCAGAGAAACACACCAGCCTTCTGCTGGTTGCGTTGCTGTGCTTTTTTGATGTCTCTCCCTCATATTGTTTTCTGTCTATGGGCCAGCTTCGTCTTTAGCCGAGAGCCACCCTACTCCAATAGAACAGAGACCCATGAATAACATTTCTCCTACTAATCATCAAATTGAACCCACATGTTGCAAGTCTCCGGTCTGTTAAAAGAATGTCTCCCTATCATGATCCTACATTGCCCTCTACTGGAATACATTTTAGTTGTAGTGCTCTTTAATATACCAGAAATTTTGTGGTCGATACCAAAACCAGTGAAATTCCACGATTTTCTAAACCCAATTCGATATCATGGTAAAAAAACAACAACAATACTTTAAAAAGGTGTGTGTTGATGTATATGGATTTTAAACATTACAATAAACAGTGACATGTAGCCTTCAAGCTAAAAAAAAATTCAAGAAATAACAATTAGCATTACAAAAAAGAACAGTTGCAATTAAATGATTTAAAATAAACAATACAGTTTTTAATTACAAGCGATATTCTTTTGATGATGGTACGTCATTTCAATTGCAGTACCTGGCCAAGACATAAAAATTATGGAAATAATAAATAGGCCTAGGCCTATTTAAAATAAACAACATTACAAAAAAGAGGCCTATTTATATAATAATAAAAAGTAACATTGGAGACAAATGTTCACCTGCTGCATTGTGGTGTAAACTACTATAGGTAACTCACGGGAAAAGTTCGCTTTCTCTTGAATTGTTCGTTTCTAATTTGAGTTTGCAGTAGCTTACAGCAGGGGAGCCAAACACTTCAAGGGTTGTGACAAAACATTACGGGTGGTTAATCTAGGGTTCTCTTAGCCTTGGTGAATGTAGCTAGAAAAAATGGGCTGCACAACCCTCCCCCCGCAAATGAACAACCAAAGCAACGTCTTTTTGCTGGTGTTTGTTTGCTTACAACACGTCTTTTTTGCAGCCCCGGTACCTACGGTACTGTAGAAAACGTGTACCGTCACGTTTATATAATTTTGGCATCGACTTGGTACTGAAGTATCGGTTCTCGTGACATCCCTACTCTTTGCTCTTGCAATGTAATCTCAAAGTACTACAATTATTGTTAAAATAACAGTAAAAGATTTGCTAGCAATTTTATTATTATACTGTTAGTATCCAACTAACAAGAAATATTTGGTTTTGGGGTGGCCTGGCAACTCTGTACCAACAGGCCTGGTGGAGGTCTTTGTAGGAATACATGTGCATGTCTAGTCTTTATTGCATGTCTAGTCTTTATTGTAGGCTATGTCACATAGTCTTAATTGTAGGCTACAGTCAAATTCCTCTAGATGCCTAAATGATCTGTTTAAGAGAGTATTGTGTTTCTTTTTTTTACTTTCTAGATATAAAAATTACATTACGTTTATTAATGTTGATTTACAGGCTCTAGTAGATAACCTTTTTTTATTCATTCCCATCTCTCCTAGGCTGGGTAGTGTTGGATAGGTGTGGTCAGCACTTTGGCTTAGTTTTGAATTTCCTGCGTGATGGCTCAGTACCGCTACCTGAAGCTCATGGAGAGCTGGAACAGATTTTAAAAGAAGCTCAGTATTACAGGGTACTGGGACTTGTCCAACACTGCCTTGAGGCCTTGCAGGTAAATGAGAGTTCTTTAATGCACAATAGTATCTTTGTTAGGTACACTTACTCCTTAACAATAGCCTTAACAGAAAAGCAGAAAATCCCTTGCATTTATAATTTATGTATAACAGAAGTTATCAAGAGGCTTTGTTGTTGTTTACCAGCAACAAATTTGGGAAAATGAGATGTTCACTGATACCAGACATTGTGGTTCCAGCATCTTAGAAACTGTAAAACTCCTCGGGTTCTACAGTCTCTAGAGTACTCCAGAGTCTCTAGAGAATTCTGACCAAAAATAATGTATAGTGCATCCGGTAAGTGACTGTTTCTTGGTCAGAAACACCTTAATAATGGTCAAGAAGAGGCCAGTCGAGTTAAGTTGACAGTAAGGACACAATAGCCATATGCTGTGGTGGGCTAAAGGAAATGTCATGTCATGATAGAGCAATACCCTTGGCTCAGAACTCTCTGTTACTCCATAAATGTAACTAATTAAGAGATAGGTGCACTTTTATATAGTGCCTATTAAGTGTAATGTTAAACTACTTGGCAAATTAAGTTCTGCGGTCAAGATCCCTCAAAAGCAAACGTGTATAATACATGTGGCATTAGAGAAAAAAGAGAAGACGTGAATTCAAAATCACATGGCAAAGAGCAGTGCAAATTCACATGGCATTCAAAGCCTTTAAAAGTCACAAGTTTTATTCACATTTTATGTGTTTTATGTTTTACCTTCAGAAAGCAAAGGACATCTGTGAAGGATTGTGTCACATTCCAATGATTACCTCGGCCAAGGAAGAACAAAGGATGATTGCCAATTGCAGGAAGGTCAGAGGATGCCAATGGCTATGGATTGGTTATAGATCTACAGCAGCTAACTTACAGATACAGGGCCAGTACACCTTCTAGAGGTCGACCGATAGTGGATATTGAAGGGCCGATATAATGATAGTTTGAAGCAGGAAAAAGCTGATAGCTGATTAATTGGCCGATATCCCTGTGGTCAGTAACAACATGGGTCTCATGTCTCACCCCCTCCACCAACGCGAACCTAGTGCTGGTTCGCAAGCTCGCTAAACGTTGCTTATTTCGAATTCATTGCCGTTTTCTAACCTATGATAGCGCCTCCAATTTTAACGTTTCATACAACAAAATCTTCGCCTGGTTCTTGTGAGTCATTATCTCTAAGCTGTGCGATTTATAATGTTCCTCGCAGAACCGTTTGAATGCGACCACGTATTTCTCTACTCACAGGACACCGACCAGGTTGCCATGGTTACGAGAGTAAACAGTAGCGCTATGGTTAAGAGGGTAGACGTTGGCACTGAAAGATATGAAGCAATTGGTTTGTGGAGCAATAATAGCAGATTTGACCTAAATTTTGGCAATAGATCAGTGCACATAGTAGAGCGGACAGACCAAAACATTTTTTTTTTTTTTTTTTGGGGTGATCATATTATTTAGCTTGCCCAGTAGTTTGGTTTTCTGCAGTCGGAATGCATCTACTACTTTCCTATCCTGAGATATCTTGAAAAAACAGCCCTAGGTTAGGCACTCTTTTTACTCACGGCGTCCTATACTTACAGCAGAACTTTTAGATCTGGAAAACCATGGAACATCAATAGAATGCCATTGTTCTGCATAAGTGAAATTTGAATTTTCAATGACGTCTCCTGCCTTGGCGCTAACTTTTGACTGCATCATTAATGACTACCTCTTCAATCGATGACAGAAGTATATGGTGCAGCTTACACTATCTACAGTGAATGAGCTTGAACCAGTGTAGGAATACTGTGGAACCCCTTGCCGGCGATGGGCCAGTCCTTGTCGAAGGAAGATTAATTGTTAGTACCTAATTTAGTGAGGTGAATAATCTGTGTTGTACATGCGTGACTACACGTTGCGTCTCGCGCTGGCGCCACATATTAGCAGATCACTCACATTTATGGCTTACAGAACGTTGGGAAAGTTCCATAGGTTCCAATGGCATTTTCGAAAACGCTCTTGCCATTTTCAACCTTAAATATCGTAAAATGTTTATCTTCAGATTTTGATGACATTTTTATTGTGTATACCAGAGGCTTTGAGTTGTATTTTAAAATGACTGAAATCGAGTTGCCCTTATATTCAGGCATGTAGGTGAAGCTAACAAAACTCATAAGCTATTTTACAAAAACTTGCTGTTTACCAATCGTACAAAATGTATCAATCAGTTGAAGGCACAAGTATTCACAAGAATACATAGTTTGTTTTACATTACATTAGTTTATCGCCTAGTTATATTAAAATTAACTAGGTGATAGCAGTCGGTGCCATTTTGTGATTTCGAGTGTAAACTTTATTCTAGCCCTGAACAGGCTCGACCAACATTCTATTCAATTCATTCCCTATGGGTTTGCGCTAGCGTTCTACAGCATGCGGAATCAACTGTCGTTTCTGCGTTCTGGTTAAAGATACTGCGTTCTATTGTCCGCCCTACACATAGCTGTACACATAGATGGAGACTATGGTCACTTCCCCAGCGCAGCTTGAGCTATTGGCCACCTTCGGAGCACAGTTCTGCCGATAACAATAGTTTGTATAATGTCTTATCGGCGCCGATTAATCGGCTGAAGGATTTATCGGTCGACCTCTAACAGTCTCCCCAGACCAACCACTGTGATGGTGTGTTTAAACACTGGGGTGCGCCCTGTATCTATCGATTTATTTATTTCGACAGTGTCTGCGGTTAAAACAATAGTACACCACAGTAAACTCTGACGGTTCATTTACTAAGAGTAATACCCATGAGATTTTGTGCTTTAGAATGAGCTTTTATTGCATCAGTTTAATGTTTGATGTTGTAACTTTGCAATGCTATGTCAAAACTGAAACTCTCTTGAAAAGTTTTGCTCATTATCTGTTGCATTGAAGAGCGTTCCTAGGGCCCCCCCCCAAAAAAAACACAAAAAAAAACTTTTTACAACTACAAAGTCAAAACATTAAGTATAAAAAAGTAAAATGAAAATATTGTGGATGACGACAAAGTAAGGAAAACAAAAACTCTTTAGTCTTTTGTTTTAGATGTTTTTAGTCTAAATTCCACATTTGCTTACAAAACAGTTTTCTCAATCTTTTAAAACTGTCGCTTGCGGGCCTTGGCTTCACTCATCCATGTCCAAAGACCTTCGAACGTCATGTTCGATTGACATCAGTGCCAGTCCTGTGGGCCTCTCTTGGCACATGGTTGACCACAGGTAGGTTTTTATCCGCTTTAAAGCTGAAAAGCTCCTCTCACCAGAGGCAACAGTGACAGGAAGAGACGCAGTGCAATGCTTAAATTACTGAACAGAAGCAGAAGCTTCTCACGGTATGTAATTTAGCATGTCATTTGGGCAGGAAAGGTATGGACTGCAGAATTGATCTCCAATACTAAATAATCTGCTTCAATGTCATGCAGTGTTTGCTCCAGGTTCTTTCATGGAGTTTTCCACTCTTTAGGGTCGGTCTCAAGTTATCACTTGAAAGCAGAAAACCATAGAGGACATAAACATCTTCCTTTTTTCAAAATCTATCACTCAGGCATCTGAGGGCTGTGTCCACGAATGGGGGAGAGAGAACTCCCTTCTGAAGGTCTCGTCTGGGGTGGACTGAGTTTCCTCAGTACCCTCATACTGAAATGATCTTGCCGTCTTTTCTTCGGAAGCTTAATTTCCACGTCCAGATTGTCTGCAATGTCTCTTGCATCAGTTTGACAGGAAACAAGCCCACTTTCCCTGACATATTCAAGGTACTGTGTTACTCCCTCTGTTCCTCTTCTAAGTGTTTCCAGGGAAACATCTGGACTTTGTAGCATCTGGCTCATGTAGTTGATCAAAACATCAGATCATGCGGCACAACAGAAAACGCAAGGGGTCTCATTTATAAACGTTGAATACGCACAGAAGAAGGCGTACGTCACTTTTGACGGCGACGTTGTGATTTATAAAAAACATACTTGACGTGAAAATGTGCGGTCCTCCACGCAAACTTCCATCCATGCATACGCACTAAACTGGAGAGATGAGAAACTGCAACTCTGCTGGCAGAAGGAAGAATCTCAACAAACACTTTGAAATTGACACCAGTGTGTAAAATGTATCCAAATATTAGCTCTCACATAGGCTATTATATACACAGTTGAATCGAGTGCACAAAAACAATTATTTAGCATAATAAATATAAACGGACATGTGTTGCTGTTTATGATTATGTGATTTATTTTTGTAACATAAACCTTCAAATATGTTTTAGAGTTTAATTGGGAAGCAGATTTAATAGGATCTGTAATTATTAAACAATAGCCTACTTGCATGTTCTGAAATGTATTCTCATAAATATAAGGCGAGCAGTATACTACTTTTAAACTAATACCGGTTTAATTGTTATCACATGGTCCTTGTGCAGAACTGTCAATCAGGGAAATGACCACACTGAAGGTGTAACGCAATTGGGCAGCCAGTATAAATACATATTAATTACAGTTGTTTCACTGACTATTTATAGGCAACTATGGCCATTAAAAGGGTGGGACAAGACGCACGCTCACGTCCGCCAAATTTCGAATTGATTTTGATTTATAAAGGCAAATTGGCGTTCGACTTGCATGAGCACTGTTTTATAAATCTGAATTTTTTGGTGCATAGGCCATCTTCGTCTTTTGTACGTACATACACTCTTGGTATGGATCCTACGCATTGTTTTATAAATGAGACCCCAGGCGATTGTTATGGAAATTCCAATAATAGACACAAAGAGACCTAATAATAAAGTTCAATACAAGCGTTTTATTTAAAAAAGTACTTCTGCAAAAAGGATCAAACATTTTGATACCTGCAGCCCATTCAGGTTGCACAGGTAGTCCAGCTCCTCCAGGATGGCACATCCATACATGCCGTCGCAAGAAGGTTTGCTGTATCTCCCAGCACAGTCTCCAGAGTGTGGAGGAGATACCAGGAGATGGGCCATTACACGAGGAGAGCTGAACAGGGCCGTAGAAGGGCAACAACCCAGCTGCAGGACCGGTATCTGCTCCTTTGTTCGAGCAGGAACAGGAGGACTGCCTGAGCGCTACAAAATGACCTCCAGCGGGCTACTCATGTGCATGTTTCTGACCAAACTGTCAGAAACAGACTCCATGAAGGTGGCTTGAGAGCCCGACGTCCTCTAGTGGGATCTGTGCTCACAGCCCAGCACCATGCAACTTGATTGGCATTTGCCAGAGAACACCAGAATTGGCAGCTTCACCATAGGTGCCCCGTTCTCTTCACAGATGAGTGCAGGTTCACACTGAGCACATGTTACAGACATGAAAGAGTCTGGAGACGCCGTGGCGAACGTTATGCTACCTGCAACATCATCCAGCATGACCGGTTTGGTTGTGGGTCAGTGATGGTCTGGGGAGGCATATCTTTCCTTGGAAGGTCGCACAAACCTCCAACGGTGCTCTGACTGCTGTGAAGTACCGGAATGAAATCCTTAGACCCATTGTCAGACTTTATGCTAGTGCAGTGGGCTCTGGGTTCCTCCTGTTGCAGGACAATGGCCCGGCCTCATATGGCCAGTGTATAGGCAGTTCCTGGATGACGACGGTATTAATTACATTGACTGGCTCTCACGTTCCCCAGACCTGAATCCAATTGAGCACCTCTGGGACGTTATGTATCAGCACATCCGCCGCCGCCAAGTAGCGCCAGAGGTCTGGGAGGAGATCCCTCAGGACACCATCCTCCGTCTCATCAGGAGCATGCCGAGATGTTGTTGGGAGTGCATACAGGCGCATGGGGGCCATACTACTGAGCCACATTATGAGTTGTCGTGATGAAATTATGCAAGTTGGATCAGCCTGTGATTTAGATTTTTCACTTAGATTTTCCGTGTGATTTTGAATACAGGCAATTGGGTTGATGAGTTCGGTTTCCATTGACCATTCTGATGTCATTCTGTTCTCAACGAATTACACAATGTATAGCAATAAAGATTTTCAACTTCAATATTTCGTTCATCGAGATTCACTATGTGATTTAAGTGTTCCCATTCCATCATGTTGATGAAGTATATCTGCACTGCGCTTTGCACCATGGTGTTTTCGCCCCACCTCGTGACAAACATTGCGCAGTGAAGGCAGTGAAGTAGTGTAAAATCGTGGTAGCCCCCACAGGTTAAAATCACGACACACACACATATAGATGTTTCTAGTTGCAGGCACTGTTCTAAATTGCTTACGCAGGCATAAAGGAGGCACAATTACGTTTACAATTAGAATTAAAATAATAAACTTCAACATAAATTATGAATTTGCTGCACAAAATGCTGCACGTAACACCTAGGTGACTTGCATCAATATGCCATGTACATGTATTAACCCTCTGGGACCGAGGGACGCGCGGGCGCGCTCATCAGTCATCCTCTACCAAATCCATCATAAAAAAAACTATTGGGTTTAGAGACGATTTTTATTTTTATTTTAAACTAGAGGCCTGTAGCTTTAATTGAAGACCATTTTGGTCGATGTAAGTTGTTTACGTACCTTTCCACAAAAGTAGGGAACATTTTTTGTGCGTAGCCTATCCATAGGTTGCGTTGCCCCTCATCCATCTACATCATATATTGCTCTATTGTTATTTTCGCCGAGTTTAATGACGTCATTAGATAGATTTAAAGTTCCGAGTGTTTACTCTGCCTATATAATAAAATAAAAATCTGGCGCTATGCTTCCTAACGTTCTAAAACTGCCCATGGCGATTTGATAAGCCAAATGTTCTGTGACGACATGCAACGGCTTCAGCCGCCTTGCATCTACTAGTTCAGACCGCTGCAACTTTTGTCTGCGACGTTCGAAAACCGTTTCGTTGCGTCGCGAAGCTTTGGTCTGAACTGGCCTTAAGACAAAAATGACTGTTCTAAAGTGCGTTTAAAGCCACTATATGCAATTTTTTTGTGTTTACGTATTAGCAATACCTTTCTACAGTTTGCACAATGTAATGTCTATGGGGGAAAAAAATTGCCATTCAGATCAGTCCTGTTGAAGTCTCAATATTCAATATAAACGTTGTCTGCCGCCAGGCGTGATCTCCTACAAAACTGACGGTTTGCATCACTAAATCAGGAAGAGATGCCCGTACTTGGAATGTAGTCGTTGATCATGTTAGCGATATGCACTGACCATGAGCATTCTGCATGTCTTCTTTGCAACAATTAGGGAAAATTATTCCAGCAAGCAGCAAACTGTAGAGGCATCCAAAACCACCTCTTTTAAGAAACTACCTACAGCTGCTTTAAGCAAATATATTTTGCATGCCAGTGGTGCAAACTCTATTCTAACTGTTCTTGGGTAGGGAGGCCATAATAGTAGGCTTGCTGAAGAAGTGGTAGGGTGATGGAGAGAGGGTTAAGATGGTCAGACAAGACGGACATTTAGGGGGATGGGTGTTCCACACTTTGAAGTGACCAGAGAGAGTCCAAATATAAAAAATCAGCCAGTGAAATAGAACACAACTGAAAAACACAAGTCCTCAGTTAATCATCCATAATGCATAAATATGATATGATGAGCTAAAATGTACACAACTGCATATTCTCAGTCTGTCCCCTTAAACCTGATGGTGCTAGTGCTACTGTTAAATAAATAAGGCCCAGTTAAGCAAACTGAAAACTGAGAGAGAGAATTATTGTAAGCAAGGTAACCATTTCAGTAACTGGCATCATATCCTCTGTAAGTGGTATATTATTGGTGTAAGGACAGAACAACTAGTAACTATTACAAATTACAGACAGACAGACACATTGTTTGTTCATCATAACAATAACAGTATACTGAGAAGAATGTATGTTTGCGTAGGTGTCAGCTTGTCATATAAGGTTTGTACATATAGAGTGCATTCACGAAGTATTCAGACCCCTTCACTTGTCCAAATTTTGTAAAGTTACAGCCTTATCCTAAAACTCGTGGAATGATTAGTAAAATGCCGTCAACTCGGGTGGCTCACAGTACTAAACGGCAGGCCAGAAAAAGTTTCTTGTGTTGAGGTTTGTATGTACTTTGATTAAATGCAGTGCAGCATGTTTCCATAAAACCAAAGTGATTGTGAAAAATTGTAAGTCAAAATCAGACATGTTAACTGCCTTTATGGAAGCACCTATTATATTGTTTGATCATTTTAATTTCAAATTCACTCATTCAATGAGAAATTCAGGAACAGTTGACTCCTACAGACCTGTGTATTTCAACAAGTCTTCACTTGGCATCTTGAACCACCTGGCGGCAGAGAGAGGAGTGTAAAGCCAGGGTGTCCATGACAAATTAATGGGTCATCTGCATTGGCTACATCTGTATGACATTTTTTCAAGACCTTTACTGACCTCCAACTTTGAAATTTCCAGTAATGTTGAAACATTTGTTTTGCCTTTCAGCCTGTGGTTAAACTGCAAAATAACAGAGGAAACAACAAATACTCCTACACCAGGTACTAATAAAAATCTAATCCTTTCAAACAATTAAAAAATGTTTTCACTCCGGCACGCTCATTTTCTCTACCTGTCAATTCATTAGACTTTTAGTTGAAATGTACATGTTGTTGAATAATGTATTAATCACCTGGATTTCCCCTGTACAAATGATGGCCTTGTCTGTTGTGTGATTATCAACTAATTGTGGCCCATTGTCTTCCCCTCTCTTTTTAGCAACTCGGATGATAACCTGCTTAAGAACATAGAACTATTTGATAAACTAGGCCTACGCTTTAATGGCCGAGTCCTTTTTGTGAAAGATGTGCTTGGAGATGAAATTTGTTGTTGGTCCTTTTATGGTGAAGGTCGTAAGATTGCTGAAGTGTGCTGCACCTCCATTGTCTATGCAACAGAGAAGAAACAGACGAAAGTAAGAATAAACTTCTGTCCTGCAGCGCGCTGTCTTAAGCAGTTTTATTTACAGTATTTTTTATTATTATTTTATGCGTTTCTATTTGCTAGTCCCGCATAACTCAAAAGATACGTAGTCCCATGGCACTTCTCAAAAAGAGTAGGGGTGTTAAACCTGGTGTCTGTGTTACCTGGCCCTATACCAACCCTGGCCACCTAATCATCCCTTCAGCTCCCAATTGGCTAGTTAATCCCCTCTCTTGCCCCTTGTGGCTCTCAGTAGGTGATTAACTGATATTGAGCAAGTCTGGTGCGAAATGGCTATTGTTGCATCACCATATACAATATGTGTGTGTATGTATGTATGTACAGTTAAAGCAAAAATTGTTAATATCCATGCCAATTTTGAGTTATAGTGAATTTTTATTTGACGAATTGTTTTTTTTTCTGGGTGGAAATGCCATAAGAAGGTGACAAAAGACGGTAAAACATTGTGTTAGAGATATTAAAGGAGATATAATGAAAAATACTCCTATTATTTTTATTAATTTTTTAATTCTTATTTGTTAAATTTTAACATGTAATGTCCAAAAGTGTTCATACTAGGGATGGGCATTTTAGGCCATATCACTATTCGAATATTCTATCAAAAATATTTTGGTTAATTGATGAACCAAAATAAAAAGATTGTGTGGAAAAAGTAGCCTGAAGGGTTTCCGTGATCTGGCCTTCTCTAGATAAACATATTCCTTTTCCAATTTCTGAACCTTTCGTACTCTGACACATTTGGACAGATTTTCTTTGATCTCTGAGCGGAGTGTTGTGGCAGCACGGTGGCTCGCACTGGTGCCTCACAGCAAGAAGGTTGTGGGTTCAAACCCCACCTGACCCAATGGCCTTTCTGTGTGGAGTTTGCATGTTCTCCCGTTGTTTGTGTGGGGTTCCTCCGGGTACTCCGGTTTGCTCCCACCATCAAAAAAACATGCTCCATTCTCCTACCAATTCCCTGACCAGTCACTGCTAATTCACCTGGAGTCGGTCTGTGTGTCCTATGTGTGTGAGCAAGTCTGTCGTAATATGTTGGGTGAGCAAGTCTGGGCCAAATTGGCTGCTGTGGTATCACTCAGACTGAGTGTTGTGTTTGATAGCTGTTGGTCTATTCGTTGTTTGTTCTGTGTAATTAATTAGCGACCAATTTGTGTAAAGCGCTTTGAGTCTTGAGCATAGAGCGCTCTCATGCCTTCAGTTGGCGCGCTGCCTGCAAGTTTAAACTACTTGATGTGGAAAGCAGAGAAAATGTATCTAATGCATTGAAATTGTGCATTTTCTTTCTTTTTACATATTTCAATGGCATTGGTGTACACGTTATAAACGGTATGTAATCAATATTGCTAATGAATAATGTTTAAATAAACTTTAGGCAAAAACATAAATAACTGCAGCTATATTCCAATACCCACATCATTTTGAATAATCGAATATTCTAATAATTGTGCCCATCCCTAGTTCATACCCCCTGAAATTGTCGCAAATCTTTTGAAGAAATGCAAGCTTCTATACCATTCCAAATAGTCCTGGTCCATGGTCCTGGCTTTTCGCATGTCTCCACTAGGATTTTGGACCACTCCTCTTTTGCGAAAATCTCCAGGTCCTTGAGGTTGAAGGCTTCTCTGCCATCACTCTGGTCTTTAGTTCCCTCCACAGATTCTTGATGGGATTCAGGTCTGGACTCTGGCTGGGCCACTACAAAAGGTTGATATTGTTTTCTGTTCAACATTTCTTGACCACTTCGGATGTATGTTTTGGATCATTGTCTTGATGGAAGATCCAGAACTGCCGAAGGCCAAGTTTTTCTGCAGACTACCCACTGTTTCCCTTCAGAATTTTCATGTAGTCCTCTTTTCTCATGATGCCGTTTACTCTGACAAGGTTGCCTGGCCCATTGGCGGAAAAATCCCCTCAAGCATTACACTCCCACCACCATCCCTGCCCGTGGGGATGGTGTTCTTGGGGTTGAATGCTTCTCCTTTCTTTCGCCAAACAAAATGCACGTCTGTGTCTAAACAGCTAAATTATTGTTTCGTCCTACCACAGAATTGATGACCAAAAGCTTTTTCCTTTGTCCAGGTGAGCTTTTGTGAAGGCTAGGTGAGCTTTTGTGTGCCTGTCTAGAAGTGGGGTCCTCCTTGGTCGGCGTTCATGCAGGCCAGCCTTGTGCAGTGTTTGCCTTGAGATGTGGGTACCAAAATTGCTCAGATTCTTCAGGATGGGCTTGGTGGTGATCCTTGGATTCTTCTTGGCCTCTTGCACTACCATTCTTGCCTGCGCAGGAGTCACTTTTGGCTTCCTACCACACCCTTTGAGATTGTTCACAGTGTGGAACTCCTTGTACTTTTTGATGATACTTCGCACTGTGGCCACTGGCACTTGAAAACACTTGGATGTGGCTTTGTAGCCTTTACCTTTCTTGTGAGCAGCCACCATGCGCAACCGGAGGTCCTCACTAAGCTCTTTGGTTTTAGCCATGACTTGCAATTGACTACAAACCAACTAGAGAACAACAGCATCAGTTGTTCTCAATTTATAGTTGATTAGAATGCTCTGGCAGAAATTACCAGGACCATTTGGAATGGTATAGAAGCTTGCATTTCCTCAAAGATTTGCGACAGTTTCAAGGGGTATTATTCATTTTGGCCAAATAAATCATAAAAATAGGTTACATTCTTCTTTAATATCTCCAACACAATGTTTTACCGTCTTGTCACCTTCTTATGGCATTTCCGTCCAGAAAAAACATATTCGTCAAATAAAAATTCACTATAACTGAAAATGTAGCATGGGTATGAATACTTTTGGGCATAACTGTGTGTGTGTGTGCCTGTGTGTGTGTGCCTGTGTGTGTGTGTGTGTGTGTGTGTGTGTGTGTGTGTGTATATATATACATACATACATATATATGGGTGAGTGTGTATATGTATGTTTATATCACAAGCAGGCTTTTGGTCGGTAAAAAAAAGCCATTAAATAAATAAGCCTTTGGACATTTTGTCAGAGAAAAATAAACATTGCAAAATAATACTTTTTTAATGGCGAAGATTTCTTTATTAATACCTGTTTCCAATTTTCCTGCTGAAAGGAGATTCTCTATTAAAACAAGACTGCAGCCAGATAACGGCTTTAGAACGGCAAAGTAAAGAGGCTGATGCGCATCGCAAGCGGCTGCAGTGACTTGGACAGCTTTGATTTTCAAAAGGCAGCGGGCACCTCACTAGAGCATATAATGGCCCAATGCAAGTGATTTGAAATTAAAATAGGGGCATAGTGTCCAAAACCCCATTTTTGATGTATTTAAAATGTAAAAATTACAAATATTTATACTACAAAGTAATCTCGTCAAAATAAATTAAACGAGAGGTAGTATCTCTACGCGATTTTTTTTAAAGATCACGTCGTCAAATAAATCGTACTTTGAAAATGTCATTGTAGTTTCGAAAGTTATAAAGACCTGTGTGACTCAGCGCTAACAAACGGCCATTGTCTTTTCTTCCTTCTCTCTCTCTGTTTCACTCGCACGCGCCCACATAAAGTGTTATTCAAGACATTTCTTTAAAAAACTTTCGGGGCTAGAAGTATTCGAGGTTAAAGCCCCTAATGAATGACCTATTTAGTGACACAACGGCACCACTGGACACACTCAACGCATTAATGACGACGGCTGTTTGATTTATAAAACGTCCGGTAAATTTGAAGGCAGCTGGTCCCGTTGTCCGATGCCAAATTTTCCTAACAGAAACACTGGTGTGTGTATATATGTATATACGCTCACTGGCCACTTTATTAGGTACACCTGTTCAACTGTTCGTTAACGCAAATATCTGATCAGCCAATCACCTGGCAGCACTCAATGCATTTAGGCATGTAGACATGATCAAGACGACCTGGTGAAGTTCAAACAATGCATTAGAATTGGGAATGTGGCATGGTTGTTGGTGCCAGACGGGCAGGTCTGAGTATTTCAGAAACTGCTGATCTGCTGGGATTTTCATGCACAACCATCTCAAGGGTTTACAGAGAGTGGTCCGAAAAAGAGAAACACACAGACTGGTTCAAGGTGATAAAAAGGCAACAGTAACTCAAATAACCACTCGTTACAACCAAGGTATGCAGAGGACCATCTCTGAATGTACAACACGTCGAACCTTGAAATAGATGGGCTACAGCAGCAGAAGACCACATGGGGTGCCACTCCTGTCAGCTAAGAACGGGAAACTGAGGACATCGTGTAAATGCCACAGCCTACTTGAGTATTGTTGCTGACCATGTCCATCCCTTTACAACCACAGTGTACCCATCTTCTGATGGCTGCTTCCAGCAGAATAACGTGTCATGTCACAAAGCTCAAATAATCTCAAACTGGTTTCTTGAACATGACAATGAGTTCACTCTACTCAAATGGCCTCCACAGTCACTAGATCTCAATCCAATAGAGCACCTTTGGGATGTGGTGGAAGGAGAGATTCGCATCATGGATGTGCAGCCGACAAATCTGCAGCAACTGAGTGATGCCATCGTGTCAATATGGACCAAAATCTCTGAGGAATGTTTTCAGCACTTTGTTGAGTCTATGCCACAAAGAATTAAGGCAGTTCTGAAGGCAAAAGGGGGTCCAACCCAGTACTAGCAAGGTATACCTATTAAAGTGGCCAGTGAGTGTATATATATACACAGTGGCTTGCAAAAGTATTAAAACCCCTTGAAACTTATCAGATTTGTCTGTATTACAAATGATACATTGAGATTTTGTTCTGTTTCAATATTTTATTTCAAAATACTGCCCCTCAAAATGTATTATTTTTAAAGTGACATTAGTTATGTTACAAATTTTTTTATAGAAAAATAAATAACTGGAATTAACTGTTTGCATAAGTATTCAACCCCTGTGCTTTGGAAACTACAAGTTGGCACAAATGAAAAATATTGCCCTAACGAGGACACTGTAGGCCTTACAATTGGCCTCACCTATGAAACATTAGAATAGCTCACATTTTCTGGATTAACCCCACCCCCACCCCCCCAATTGGATCAATAGTGAGGAAGTGGAAGCTACATTACACCACACAGGCACTACCTAGACAAGGCTGTGCCTTAAAACTCTGCATCCAAACAAGACAGCGTATAAACAACAATCCCTTTGAGGGAGTTAGAGAGTTCAGTGGCTGAGTGGAGTGAAGGTGCACTAGTCAACCATATCAGGAGCTCTCCATAATACTGGCCTGTATGGATGGGTGGCTAGAAAGAAGCCATTACTCAAGAACAACCATATCAAAGCATGACTGGAGTTTGCCAGAAAGCATGAGTGACCCAGCTAAGATGTGGGACAAGGTTTTGTCATCTGATGAGACGAAGCTAGAGATTTTTAGGATAAATAATTTTGGCATTGAAAATGTACTGAGAGCATATGTTTGTTATAAAAATACTTTCTGGAAAAATTTGTATATAGGTATCACTTATCCAGACAAAGGTAATCCAGACAAATCTGATACATTTCAAGGGGGTTGAATACTTTTGCAAGCCTGCGTGTGCGTGTGTATGTACACACACACACACGGTTAAACCCCAAATTATTCATACCCATGCTACATTTTGAGTTGTAGTGAATGTTTATGTACATAATTATGTATTTTATTTATACAGGGTTAACCAACTGAAACCAGGTCTCTTTTCCAGCAGTACCCTGTTTAAAGGCAGAATATATAAATTACAACAACAAAAAAACTAAACAAATAAGCACAAAAAAACCTAAAGTACAATACAGCACAATATTTAAGTTTCAATATAAATGTAGAAATAAGTATGTATATGTATATTTATACATATATATGTATGTACCGATCAGTTAAAACATTGAAACCACTGATAGGTGACGTGAATAGCACATATTGCTGAAACAGTACAGGCTGAAACAGTACATGCTGGCTATAGTAGAAAGGTGTCAAAACACAGTGCACCGCAGCTTGCATTTTCTTTTAGTTCATGTGGATGGCCGGGTGCGTGTGAGTCGTTTAGGCAATATTAGGCAGGTTGTTTTGAATGTTTTGGCTGATCTGTGTATATCTTTAAAGACGCAAAGTTGCCTTTTTTTGGTGCTGTTTTGACCCTTAAGCTTAACAGGCTCGGTTGCTGCACCGATGTTTATAGCCTCTTGAGTGCGGAATAATTAATTGATTATAATTATACATAGCCTAAAACAGAGAATGGCTGAATAACAGGTGTTTCTCACAACTTACCTACTTCACTGCGAGAACGGAAAAATAAGAAAAACTTTATTTTCATGCTAATTCTTTTATTAGGTGGAGTTTCCTGAAGCACGAATATTTGAGGAAACCCTCAACATCCTCATTTATGAAAGTGGCAGAGGATCTGTTCCAGGCAATCTCACCCTTTTGGAATCAGGAGGTTCGCCCAGAGCTGGCCACTCAGAAGAGGAAGGCGCTGTTGTTGGAGCCGGGGAGAGACGAGTTAGGCGGATACATGTCAGGAGGCACATCATGCATGATGAAAGAGGGCATGGGCAACAAACAGTGTATAAGGACTGAGAGTGTTTTGGGTGTAGTTTGTGAATTAATATCTTACAAGCCAAAGTATGAAACAAGATAGTGTGGGGTTATTCTAATATAACCACAGACATTAGTGTTGGTGAAGGTGAACAAAAAAATATCACAAACAAATGGCTAACTGTAATTGACCTGAAGGTGCTGTTTATTTGGATCAAGAATGATGCAGGAAAATTGTTTCTGACCTATAACTTAAAAGCTTGCTTCTGCTAAGACATCTGCCTGTGCTTTTGTAAGTTTAAAAAGCAAAACTTTGTTCACTGGTTGTCAATGTCTGTGTGATACAGAAGACTATGCTAATGGTATTTAGTTTCTGACCTATTACATAAAAGCTTGGGTCCACCCTAATATCCATTTGTGCTTTCTGAAGTTTAAAAATCAAGTCTATGTTCTCTTGAGATGGGGCAAAATATTTTTCTTTCTGTGTAGGACAATTGTTGCTGACGGCTGATGATCCTTCATGTAAACCAATACACCTGGTCCTTTGTTCAATGTGTACTGCCAGCTTAATGAGCACATTGTAGTGAAATGTTGGCGATGACTTCAGTTTACACAAGCACTGTGTTCCAATTAATGGCATATCTTGCTCTCTGTAAATATAAACCTTTAACATATTGAACAATACCATTTATTAAGGAATGGAACTGCTCTGTAAATATTAACCTTTAACATATTCAACCATACCATTTATTAAGGAATGGAACTGTTTCAAAAGTAATCACTTTTGCACAGTTAACTTATTTGTACAGAAAATGGTGAAAGCCAGCTCTACATTTTCCTTGTTATATTTCTGAAGGTTTTGTTTGTTTTTTAATTGAGAATTTGAAAATTAGTTGCAGTATTAAAATACATTTCAAGTGTTGATGGAAAAGCTAGAATTGGACCAATTTGTATTTTTAATTATAACCTAGCTTAATGTATCTCTCTTCTGCACTAAGGCACATTCTTTATTTCTTTTGAAGTGTCTAGCTCGTCAATTTGTGATTTAATCTTTAAAGACATGGAATACATGTTGTTCTGGACTGTTTGAAGTGACAAAGTGTATAAGTGCAAGGGCCCTACTGGATTTGTTTGTCTGTGGTAATTTATAAACATGCATTATTTAAGTTTTTTTTTTTGTTTGTTTATTTTTTAATAATTGTCCTGTATTTATTTTTGGAAATATTGTTTTGAGTGAAAAGTGTTTGGCAATAAGCTTATTAATAACATTTAGTATAAAACTAATTTGTAAAGCATTGTGTTTTCTTACGAGTGACTTGGTGTGTCACATGGAACTGCTGTGACTACCAAAAGCCAACTGTTCAAATGCTATTGTTGCAACTTGTAACAGTATATTCAAGACCATTTGTTTTTTTGAAGAAGAAGAATGTTTATTGACTTTTCAACCATAGTAAAAACAATGCATTGTACAACAATACAATGCATATCTGGGTACAACGTAATACATTGAAATTATAAAGGAGTTTTGAAAAGGTACAGTCGGGATAATATACACAGTGAATGTAAATAATGCATAAAGACAACTAGAAAACGAAGGTTTATCTTGTTCTGTACAGTTCCTCCTATTCTATATGGGTAACCATTGGTCAAAAAGCACAATTGCCAAGATCTCACTTGTTCCCAGAGAATCTGTCTTTTCACATTGCAGAGTCTTTCTTGATTGCTCATACTTGGTACAATCTGGAAAATTGCTGTTCAATTTAACGGGAGTGACATATGTCCGCATCAGCGCGTGCATCCCTCCACTCCAAAGTCCCTCCACCCCACTCCAATCCACTGAAATATCCTCCTATAGTTCTTCTCTCCGTGCCGTGCAAGTCTCTTTTCCGAAGAGTCAGACGAGCCACATATAATCAAGTCATAAAAACTGGTTATAATATTTTTTCTCCAAAGGGGAGAGTGGTGGTTGGAGTTTTTGTAATGAAACTTCCGAGTATACTTAAAGAAATGCACATGTGGGATATATTTATTTGACAGATTTTCAAATGACATGAGACTCTTATCCATCCATCCATCCATCCATCCATTAGCTGTACCGCTTATCCTATGCAGGGTCGCGGGGGGGGGGGGGGCTGGAGGCTAACCCAGCCGACACTGGGCGAGAGGCGGGGTACACCCTGGTCAGGTCGCCAGTCTATCACAGAGACTTTTATCCTCTGTATTAAATAGGTCCTCAATATTCCTATTTTGGACCAAATTTTGGAACCGGCATAAGGAAATTGCAAAGTTATGTCATAGTGCCTGGTCTCGCTTTGGAAGCAGTGACACTCACCTCAGAGTGGTGCTAAGTTCATCATTCAGTTCAGCAGTTTGTGTGACACTACTGTTAGAAGCTCCCTCACAAGCTCTCTCCTACCCTCATCTTTCATTCGTCGGAGTTTGAATTTCGGACAACTAGCAGCCGCAAGAAGTGCATCTTGGCTAGTAGCCGACCCTGACCTACAGCGTATATAAACGTCATAAAATAGCCTATCAAGGACCAAAAAAAAATGTATTTTTGCAATACAGTAACTCAGCGTTACTTGGATTAGTAACTAATAAATTACTGTTTGGGAAATTTTAATCCCTTGCACTACTCGTTACTGGTGAAAGTAATCACATTACAGTAATGCATTACTCAGCTCTCAGTTACTGCCCAACACTGCTTACATTAAACAAACGGAATACAAGTTTCAGTGTTCTAAATAGTTTACATTCATACAGTTTTAACTAAGGTCATCAGTCAATCTTACTGTTATACTTCACGGGCTTCAGTGGACACACTCATTTTCATCAGAAAATGTACTGCCATCTAGTTTTATTTTTTCCCCATTTTCTGAGTAGGCTACATATACATGAGGAGAGGTACCCCAAGTGAGTCAGATTCCATCTCCATCTGTTAAGGAACAACGTTGATTGAAAAACATTAAGTTAAACATTAGCAGAGCAGCCCTTTACCAGAGAGGATTAAGGCACTGGGGCCCTCCTCTTTCATTGGCATTGTTGGGAGTAACACGTTACAAGGTGCAGTAATTTCACTGCTATTGGTGGTAACTAGTAAAGCAATTTGAGTGACTAAGTTACAGTTACTGAAAATTAAAAAGGGGCAGCAGGGGCACCATCTTGGAGCGGTCAAGATCCACCGGTAAACAAATACAATGTGTATTGAATTCTGAACTAATTTTCATTAAAAAAATTGTCATAAAGGTGGGAAATTGAATATGACACAGGTTACTTCTTGGAATTAAATTCTGTTACTGGGTGTGGATCTAATCAGCTCTATGCCAAAACATTAACCTTTTGAATAGCCACAACTTCCACTGGGACATGCAGGCTCCGATTTATGAATAGGAAACATAAGGTGTAAATTATTTTGAATTTCAGCTTTTGTGAGTTTCTCAAAAAAATATAGATTTCTACGTTTATAATATTGTTATAAAGCTGTTATTTATTAATAATTACTATTAAGCTAATTCTCAGGCTCAAGTTAAGAGAAGAACATCCAGTCAGTTTAGAGTAAATTGGGAAACTCAAAAGTTACTAACCCTAGTAATGCATCACTTTTTTAAGGGAGTGATTAGTAAAGTTACCTAATTACTTTTTAAAGAGGTATCGAGTAACTGTTACTAAATAAAATATTTCCAGTAACTAGCACAACATTGTTCACAGGGTATGTATTGTATCAAATCAAATTGATTTGTATAGCACAAATACACAAAAAATATTCAATGTGCGTTACACAAGGCAAAGGCAGAAAAACACAAAAAAGAAACAAAAGACTTGAAATAAATACTTGTAATAAAATTAATAAAATTGTTAAGAAGAAGCAATTCAGCCAAATGCAAGACAGAACGTATACAAGTATTTAATATGGATTTGACCCTATCCAGCCGGCACGCTTTAATTTAGTTTAAAAAATAAATTAGTCAGGCTTGGAGTGAGTCTTACATCTTCCGTAAGTTGGTTCCAGCTATTTGTTACATGGTAGCTAAACGCTGCTTCACCTTTTTTGGTTTCTGGGGACGGTAAGGAGATCTGTCCCAGGTGACTAAGTGGTCCAGAGGGTTCATACTGGCTGTTTGGAATCGTCTACTACATACTCAATGAGTACATACTGCATACTGACTACTTAAACTGAAATCTAGAACACCAAAAAATTTTTTACAAAGATTCGATTATGTTGTTAGTATACTCAACTGGAACATGTTGGCCAAAACCCCGCCTTTTTGTAATGCTGTCAAAGCTAGACGGAAATTGACGAATTGCATTTTGGGGCGTGAAGCATTGTCTAGTAACCTCTCTCGTGTACTCAACATTTCCCAATTTGAGTATGTCATCCGGGAACTTTTTCCATACTCAAATCTCACATACTATGTATTGTTGGCAAACTCCCTACTCATTTTCGGTCAAATTGAGTATGCTAAGTGTGCCTAGTAGGCGATTCCGAACACAGATACTGTATTAGCATGTCAGTCATATATTTTGGCCTCAAATTATTTAAGGCGCTTTACGACCTAAAGCTCCCGGTACGTTAAGTCCCAGGAATAACTTTTGGAGGTTCTATAAGGTTCCTGCAGCCCTATGTTATCTCCGTTTCGACCACTGGAACTTTCCCCAGACTAATTGGCAAATTAGTCCGCTGACACTACGCCATACAAACCAACGTCGTTATTTGTGCGGTACTGCTACAGTAGTGGGCCTAAACATTTATCTATCGTGAAGTCTGCTCTGTTGAATTTGGATATTATTGTATGAATAGGCCTATATCATAGATAAATAGCGGGTAGCGTATGCTAGGCTAAGCCCTCCCTAAATGTAGTTAGCCTATCCACTTTGTGACAAAGTCTAGGTCCCGTGGAACAGAGAAAAATATTATCAACCCAAAAGCAGAGATTGACAGGATAGAAAACTAAGGACTAAATAGTCAAAATAAACAGGAGAAGGGAAAACAGCAACACTAACTCAGAATATGAAAAGAACAAAAAGGCAAGAACGCACAGGGTAAGCATAACAATACTTTATCAAAAAAAGGTGTTCAGGAAACAGGCTTGTACAAAACAATGTCGGCACAAAGACAAACAGAAAACACAAGCCTTAAATACAACCACGGAACTAATGGAAAACTAATAGGGAACAGGTGAAACTAATACAGGTAGCGAGACTAAAGTGCTGTGTTGGGCGTGACCGGGGGTGTGTCGGCAGGTCCTCTGCCGACTGACTTGTTGAGGTTCATGACACTTTGATGATCTTTAACATGATGATCTTTAACATGATGATCTTTAACAGCATGATTGGTTACATTTGCAAATAGAAACATCAAAAACTGTATTGGCTAATGTAACCATATGGCTTGCGTTTAATGAGTGGGATTGTTTAAACTCGATTTCAAACCACACGCCACAGCCATACTGCTGTGCGTTATTGTTTGTGACTAGTGATTATAATTGCTTCAGCAAATAAACAAACTAGCGAAGCCTACGGAGGACAACACAATCATGTTCATATGAACATGATTACGTTGTCCTCCTAGGCTATGATACGTTTGTCAATATTGACAACCCAATCATCATCCTCACTCGCTGCCTATGGACTATACATTACACACACCGGCCACTTTATTAGGTACACCTTGCTAGTACCGGGTTGGACCCCCTTTTGCCTTCAGAACTGCCTTAATTCTTCGTGGCATAGACTCAACAAGGTGCTGGAAACATCCTCAGAGATGTTGGTCCATATTGACATGATAGCATCACTCAGTTGCTGCAAATTTGTTGGCTGCACATCCCTGATGCGAATCTCTCGTTCCACCACATCCGAAAGGGGCTCTATTGGATTGAGATCGGGTGACTGTGGAGGCCATTTGAGTACAGTGAACTCATTGTCATGTTCAAGAAACCAGTTTGAGATGATTTGAGCTTATGACATGGCATGTTATCCTGCTGGAAGTAGCCATCAGAATATGGGTATACTGTGGTTACAAAGGGATGGACATGGTCAGCAACAATACTCAGGTAGGCTGTGACGTTTAAACGATGCTCAATTGGTACTAAGGGGCCCAAAGTATGCCAGGAAAATATCCCCCACACCATTACACCACCACCACCTGCCTGAACGATTGATACAAGGCAGGATGGATCCATGCTTTTAAATTGTTTACACCAAATTCCGACCCTACCATCTGAATGTCGCAGCAGAAATCGAGACTCATCAGACCAGGCAACATTTTTTTCAATCTTCTATTGTCCAATTTTGGTGAGCCTGTGCGAATTGTAGCCTCAGTTTCCTGTTCTTAGCTGACAGGAGTGGCACCAGGAGTGGTCTTCTGCTGCTGTAGCCCATCTGCTTCAAGGTTCAACGTGTTGTGCGTTCAGTGATGGTCTTTTGAGTACCTTGGTTGTAACGAGTGGTTATTTGAGTTACTGTTGCCATTCTATCATCTTGAACCAGTCTGGCCATTCTCCTCTGACATCAACAAGGCATTTTCACCCAGAGAACTACCGCTTACTGGGTATTTTCTCTTTTTCGGACCATTCTCTGTAAACTCTAGAGATGGTTGTGCGTGAAAATCCCAGTAGATCAGCAGTTTCTGAAATACTCAGAACTGCCCGTCTGGCACCGACAACCATGCCAAGTTCAAAGTCACTTAAATGACCTTTCTTCCCCATTCTGATGCTGTTTGAACTTCACCAGGTCGTCTTTACCATGTCTACATGCCTAAATGCATTGAGTTGCTGCCATGTGATTGGCTGATTTGATATTTGCGTTAACGAACAGCTGAACAGGTGTACCTAATAAAGCGGCCAGCGAGTGTATAAACTTACAAACTTCAGGACTAGCTAAATTGGCTGGCTGTTTTCTGAAAGGCTGCCTGTAGATGCAGTGGCATTCATAGGCCTAGATTTAGGGTGGGACACGTCCCTACCAATGCCGAGGGAACACTGAATTGTCCCTACCAATAATCTAGTACACGGCTTTCATTAAGTAATTTTATCCACTCCAGTGACCCCACAAAAGGTTTAACAGTAAACGTCATTGACTTGCTAGCAAACTCGAAATGCAAATCCTCCCCCTGCCTCTGACGTCCTCTGTTGATGACCATGTACTGCATTATAATACCCTGCTCTCTTCTACCCTGGACTCAATTGCTCCCCTCAAGTCAAGAAAGATGTCGTTCTCCCAACCTGCTCCCTGGTATACTACTGAGCTTCATTCTATGAAGGCTAAAGGTTGTCAGCTTGAAAGACTTAAACATTTTTTTTTTAAAAAGTCTCACTGTTCATTATGAAATCTTTAAAGATCATGTCAAAACATGTAAGGATGCACTCTATCTGGCCAAAAATAAATATTACTCTGATCTCATCGACAATGGCAAAACTAATCCTAGAAAACGTTTTAACACAATCAATCAATTGCTGTCCACTGGATAACTCCTCCCTCTTGGGGTCTACAGACGTCTGCACCAGGTTCCTGGATTTTTTTCCGATCAAAAGTTGAAGCTATTCATGACCAGCTCCAGCCTTCAACCATGCCAGCTACTCCGTTGCTGGCTGTAGCCACTAAAATGCCTCTGCCTGTAAAGTGCAACCTCAATGCTTTCAAACCTGTTGATGCTGTGTTTATTTCTGCTCTGGTCTCTCGATCAAAATCATCTACCTGCACACTTGACCCTATGCCCATCTCCCTAGTCAAGTCTTGTCTGGCCACTGTGTGCCCCCTCATTGTGAACATTGTAAACACCTCCATCACGATTGTCTCTGTCCCTCCAGAGCTAAAGATGGCTGTGGTCATCCCTATCCTCAAAAAGCAGGGTTTGGACCCGGGGTCCCTCAAATATTATCGGCCTATTTCCAACCTTCCATTCATTATCAAAATCCTGGAGCGCACTGTAGCTGCTCAACTATAGTCCCATATGTCTCACCATGAGTTGTATGAACCAATCCAATCTGGGTTCCGGGCAAAGGTCACCGATGATCTTTTCCTGGCTGCTGACTCCAGCAACCTAACTCGGCTGATCCTTCTAGACCTCTCAGCAGCCTTTGATACCGTCTGTCACACCATTCTCCTTGACCGCCTGGATAGGCTCCTGGGCATCACTGGTGCTGCCCATGCATGGTTCAGGTCGTATCTATCTGGCAGGTACCATCAGGCCCAGTCCTCCCGTGCACCAGTCTGCACCGCAGGGATCGGTCCTGGGGCCTATTCAATATCTACATGCTTCCCCTGGGACAAATAATTAGAAAACATGGACTGGATGACACATGGATGACACCCAGCTCTACATACTGTATATCGCTAATGTGTTTGGTTTAGCAGAGAGTCACTTATCTAAATCATGCAACAAACAGTCTGATGTTGCACACCCGCGGCGATAAGAAAGCAGACGAGGACAGCCTGGACAGATATGAGCTTGCGGTAGTCAGCCTGACATACTGTTTTCATTAATAAATCTTATAATCACATTATGAAAGTACAAAGTAGTGTATTACATTACTAGTTGCCTTTTGCCGGCAATAAACTAGAACTAGCCAGCCTATTACGGATAGGGACCAGGGCTGGTTTTAGCCTGCCATAGTTGGGTGAGCTGTCATCGACCAGGCAGCTGGGTAGATAGCCTAGTAAATCGTGTAATGGACTAGCAGTCGGAAGATTGCTGGTTGGAATCTCAGACCAGATGACACAATAAAAATTGTTTATGCAAATGGCCCAAATCTACACTTATGTAGCCTATATAAAGAGCTAGTGCCACTGCATCTGCAGGCAGTCTTTCAGAAAACAGCCAGCCAATTTAGCCAGCCCTTAAGTTTGTTAGTTTCTATAATTCTGTGATTATACAATCTTAAAATAGTTTCCTTTCAGTTCCCCCACCACTACCCAACAGAGGTTACAGAATTGTCCCCACCATTGTCTATACCAAACCTACACCCCTGGTGGCACTAGCTGCTTATATAGAGAAAATAATTACACCAAGCAAGCGGTTGGGGTCACCAAAATGACATCCTACAGACAACTGCCTATAGTAACTTCAATTATAAATATATTATATAGTTACATGATTAATTATACTATATTAATTACACTGGAATTAGGTGTTCAATATATATGAAATTGTTTTAAATATATATATTCTTAGTAGTTAATTGTGGTCCCTATGAAGGTATTACGTGTGTTAACATCGCCCCTTCACGTGGGGGCAGATGTAACTTGACTTTCAGTTTTTTTCATCAATATGACTGACATGTCTGTAAATGCATTTGATGAGAGTAGAACACAGATAAAAGTTGCATAAATAAATACCTCTATCCAAATAGTTGAAGAGGTTGTTGAGAAAACCAGAAATTATAACAATTGCCCCTGGTCTCCCCTACTCTTATGTTTGAATCATAGTAATAGCAAAGCTTATAAATCAAATAAAAATTTTATTCTCTAATAACTTGTTCCTATTTAAATGTTCTACATAAAATATTCATGGTCTAATTTATGACTTAATGTTAAGAAAGCCTAAAACAGGACAGCCTACCGTTAGTGGAGCGCCCTGTTCATTTCATCACTCAGTCAGGTAGCCTACTTAGATTTAGGTAGGCTAGTTTCCTACAAGCTTAAAATGCCACTTTAAAACAAGATAGTGGCTAGATAGCCTAATTTATGTTGGAGGTATAAATAGAAGCCTTAAGACACAATATCTTTAAATTGTTCCCAATTCAAAATATATACCACCTGTCAGAAAAGCTATAAAGTAAAACAGGGCTAGGCAATAGTAGACAAAGAACTAATACCTGAAACATTTAATGCATCTTGAATAATAAAAGGTGATTTTTACAGCATTAAGTGCACAACGAAGAACAGAAACAATGAGAACTCAAAATATAATCATGTTACTGGTGTATACAGCATTAATATACTGATGTTTTGGCTTAGCACTGTCAATGTTTATTTCACATTGTTTCCTTTTAACCCCAATATAATCTAGCTGGTGTTAAAATACGGTAATGACCTGTGCTACAAAAATGGTTGAAAATCAAATACCATCTTAGTGTACAAAAACATATTTTCTATAGATAATGTACACAGACAAGACATGCATATCCCCCAATTCCCATCTGCAACAAGCTGTCAAGAGCCTTTGTCACAGTACTCCTTTAAACATGAATTGCGTTCATTAAATTTGCTATCTATACTTTATGTAGTCTCTTGCTCTTTTCAGAGGCCTTCTCATTGGCGTTTTCTAGCTTGGCAATGCGGGCACCAAACTGTATTGCTCTTTTTGGCAGTACAGACGAAGGACCAAGGCCCAGCTCCTTTGCAGCCTGTCTTAATAGCAGTTTCTCACCAACACCTCGTGGCAAGGACAAATCGGCTTTTACCCACACCGGTAGGGAGTTTAAGTAACTCACCACATCCTCGTCCAGGTAGGGAAACCTTAAATATAAACAAGAATCAACGATCCTAGTGCAGTACAATAATTCATACAGCAAAGTCATTACATAAAAGGTTTTAGTTTCCACCAGCCTCACAGTTTCAGACAACATGCATATACCTTTATTATTATGTAATCTAAAGCAAAATTGCCAAACAATCAGTAGACATTTAACGCAGGCTCCAAAATTACTGCCAGAGACTCCTAAAAGCATAAATGTTCCGTCAGACATATGAGTGCACTATGGAAGCTTATAAGGGAGTTTCTTAAAATGATAAAGTAAACTTGAAAATCTAAATGTAATTCCACAATAGCATTATCATTAACCACGTATGTATGTGTTATCTGAACATTTGAATAAAGTCCTTTATAAGCTTCCATAGTGAACTGCCTGACTGTTTCCTGTATTTGTAAAGTGTCCTTGGGTTTTTAGAAAGGCACTCTTAAAGTTAGTGCCAGTAGTTTGAGCCCACTGCAAAGGTTGACCACTGTTGCACATTTTAAACCTGTATACATGCAACAAAATAGAGATAGTCCAATGGATTTAATGACCATGGGCTTTTTATTGTTCATTAAGAAAAAACCTTTGGTTGGCGACTAAAACAAGTTTTAAAGCTCAACTTAAAGCCTTCCGCAGGTGCATTTTTACTATAAATTTTATTATTATTATTATAAATACTATTATTACTATACACCGATCAGCCAAAACATTAAAACCACTGACAGGTGAAGTGAATTACATCGATCCTCTCGTGTTAAAATGGCACCTGTCAAGGAGTGGGATATATTAGGCAGCAAGTGAACAGTCAGTTCTTGGAAGTTGATGTCTTGGAACCAGGGAAAATGGGCAACGTAAAGATCTGAGCGACTTTGACAAGGGCCAAATTGTCATGGCTAAATGACTGGGTCAGAGGATCTCCAAATCTGCAGGACTTGTGGGGTGTTCTCGGTATGCAGTGATTAGTACCTACCAAAAGTGGGCCAAGGAAGGACAACCTGTGAACCGGCGACAGAGTCAGGGGTGCCAAAGGTTCATTGAGGAGCGAAGGCTAGCCCGTCTTGTCCGATGCCACAGAAGAGCTACTGTAGCACAAATTGCTGAAAAGGTTAATGATTCCTATGGTAAAAAGGTGTCAAAACACAGTGCATCGCAGCTGCTCCAATGCTGACCCAAGTCCACCGCCGAAAGCACCTGCAATGGGCATGTGAGCGTCAGAACTGGACCTTGGAGCAATGGAAGGTGGCCTGGTCTGATAAATTAAGTTTTATTTTAGATCATGTGGGTGGCCGGGTGCGTGTGTGTCGTTTGCGTGGGGAAGAGATGGCACCAGGATGCACTAGGGGAAGAAGGCAAGCAGACAGAGGCAGTATGATGCTCTGGCCAATGTTCTGCTGGGAAACCTTGGGTCCTGGCATTCATGTGGATGTTACTTTGACATGTATCCCCTACTTAAACATTGTTGCAGACCAAGGTACACCCCTTCGTGGCAACGGTATTCCCGGATGGCAGAGGCCTCTTTCAGCCAAATAATGCACCTTGCCACACTGCAAAAATTGTTCAGGGGAATGGTTTCGGGAACATGACAAAGAGTTCAAGGTGTTGCCTCCAAATTCCCCAGATCTCAATCCGCTTGAGCATCTGTTGGATGTGCTGGAACAACAAGTTCAATTCTTGGAGGCCCCATCTCGCAACTTACAGGACTTAATGGATCTGCTGCTAACGTCTTGTTGTCAGAAACCACAGGACACCTTCAGGGGTCTTGTGGAGTCCATGCCTCGACGGGTCAGAGCTGTTTTGGCGGCACTAGCGAAAACCTACACAATATTAGGCAGGTGGTTTTAATGTTTTGGCTGATCGGTGTATATTTGATTTACACAGGGGTAACCGACTCCAAAATTAATTTGGTTTAATAAGCCAGAATTCTCTTTACCCTGCCTTTTTAATTTGGCCTTGTCATCTAAGCTATCTAAGTCAAATTCCTCGAGCAGCATTAGATCATGTAATAATTTCAGAAACCAAACAGATACAGTCCCACTACTGTGTTCCATTTAAAAGGCTAGAGGTTGACGGATGTGAAAAGGATGGGGACTGATCTACTGTTTGGCTTAGATATGGAGAAATAACCTTTCTACCATTTATTTATTGTAGGGATTTTCAATCTGCATCAGAATTTCTGACAGCAAGAAATCAAAGCAGGCTCAAACCTCTAAAGGTTAACCTTCTAGCTACAACAAAAATCTGCCATTTAAACGTTTTGATACTAGTTGTATTATTAGATGGCACACCTACAGTCTATATTTCTGAGCAAAAGGACCACAAGCAATCTGTAATTCATAACATTTCTGGTAAAAGAATGAAAATGGCTTAGTGTGATTTTAACAATGCAGCCTTATTTATGGTTATTGAATGGTGTTAAGCCTACCTAGCCTCTTTTCCATGGTCTGCTATGACTCTGTCATCTCGGCCGAGGTTCCTTGAAGAGATTCTGGCCAAGTCCATTGCCAGCTCTTGAATCAGTCCTTCATACCCACCAGTCTTAAATCGAACTCTGTGTCTAGAGTAACCTGCTAGCTGCTCATCTGCACCAATGCCTGTTAGAATTACCTGCAATAAACATTTCTTAAACCATTAAAAATTTGTTTTATCTGTAGTGGTTTTATTTTCTACACATCAATACATTTATGTATCCTTAAGAAAGTTTGCTAGTATGCTTATTGTATCTGCATAGAAAGGACCTTATTCTATTGGATGTTTTTCCAGATGCAAAAGTTGACTTGTTAATAAGGATAAGCTGCACCTGGAGAGACTGGCGTGCTGCAGGAACACAGCGAATAATAAATAACAATTTCTAGATGACATCATTGCCAGTTTATCTGTTCATGTTAAACTGGAAAGCAAGCAACATTTTTATCATTCTGACTCCAATTCATTACACTAGTTTACTCCAAATCGTAGAAAGGAATTTAAGGTCTTGGCTGGTGTTGCCATTAAACTCGCACCCATCATACACAAATAATTGCCTAAAGCTGTTGTGCCATGTCCACTTGTCCATGGTCAAATTAAAATAGGAGTGTTACACAGGCTATAATACTGTATTAATTACCCCTAACTGATATGCTGATAAGAAAACAGCATCAGTACAAACAAAAAAGTCAAAAAACACTGGAAAACATGCAGGTTTATGTTACCCTGGTGTGAATACAAAATGTATTAATTAAATAATTAAGTGGAAAAATTACTTTTGCAGAAGAAGTGAAGAGCTTCTTATCTTCACCGTCTGTTATCAGGCCAATACCCCTTGCCGCAAACCACACAGCACATCCTATGCTGTCATCTAGTACGGTCTCCAAAGGATGCACAAGATCACATATGTGCTCCTGTCGCATTTTCTGAAGCTCTTCAAGTGTCACATTGATTTCAACAAAGTTCCATATTCTATCTGGATTTAGGTTCTGGAGCTCCTTCAGGCCGGCTCTTCCAGTAATTCTGTCTGGAACATTGAATGAATTATTGATCTGGAAATCGGTGTTTTGTGCCTGAGAACTAGGGAGATTTGTTTTTTGCTTTTTGGTGGTCTTGGTAGACTCCACTACACTTGGTCTTTGCAGCTCAAAAGCCACATTTAGAAGGTCAATTGGTTGATCATTAGGGATGTGGCGATCAGCTAAAGCAGCTAGAATCATTGAGTCAACCCCTCCGGAGAAAAGTATAGCCATTGCAGATTGACTATCGTTTGGTGGTGAATTCTCCTGCGAACAAGGAACAAATTGAACACGCTGTCTGACTGCTTCACTAAGTACATCAATGAGGCCATGCACCTCAGGCACATTCTTTCTGCATGGAAGCAACATTTCAAGGTGTTCTGTGAAAACATCAATTTCTGAATTAGGTATCACTTTTTCGCTCAATTCAGGGACTTTCATATTGAGAGGGCTAATTGAAGAGGTAAGAAATAGTCCTGATTGGTTCATTGTTGCAGTGCAGTTGCTAGGAACACTGTCACACTTTGTTGACAGATCATCAACCAGGTGATGCCATGGGTAAACTTCAAAGGTTATCAATCTGGTGTTGGCAAAGGCTTTTAGATCCATTCTATAAACACCGATAGCTGGAATCTCTTCCCATTTCATAAAATCAGAACCAGAGAGATAAGCAGCCACAGATGTTATGGTCAAGGTTCTCTCCTCCGGTTCAAAATGCCAAAGTAAACTTCGCCTGCCTAGGAAGTCTCTGCCAAACCACAGGTATTCTCCAGCCTGTTGATAATATATAAATGCCCACGGCCCTTTAACATCGGACAGGATAGAAAGAATCTCTGAGGGATCATTGCTGGCTGACAGGTGCTGACAGAGCACGTGAGTATCATTTTCTTCCGGTCCCACTGACAGTCCTCCAAAAACTTCACCATTCCATCCTAGTACATTACCCTTTCTGTCCTGTGCTGGCTGAGGGGTTAATAGTCCCCTCATGTGAAGTACATGGCCAAAGATTTCACATTGATAGTATGGATTTGTGCCATTTATGTTAACAGTTCCACTTGAATCAGGTCCTCTTCTTATAAGGTTTTCATGAATACTCTTTTGCAGAACATGGTGGGTGGATGATAAGGTCAGGACACAACAGATTCCACACATGGTTGGGGTAAAGATTTCCCAGATTTAGTTTAAGATTTCCTGGAAGTCCTTTTTCAAATTATCCAGCTCCTCTAAGGGAAAGAATGTCATGTCATTAGTCATTTTAATAAACGTGTTTAGAAATGCTTACGGTGAAAGATTTAAAGGTTAGAATACTAACTTTTGCATGAACTCAGAGCTTGTCCTCTGTCAGTCAAGAAGAAAATGTTGCTATTGCATTGTTGAACGAATACTCGCTAAAAAAAAAAGAAATATAAATAAATAATAAAATAAAAGCACAATAAAAGCTCACAATCTATATCACAAGTGGGTTACCTTTTGTAAATTTCACATCTGTTTCTTTGCTAAAGGTTCGGCAGAGTCAATATTATGTGGTAGCATTTTAAGGATATACTGAATCTAGATGCAAAGTACAGTATGTTGATTGTGACAAGTAAAATACAATAAGCTTTACAACTCTCAAAATATATGAAAATGCTAGAATGCCCCATTCTATGACGGCATAATGAATGTTCTTGGAGTAAGTTTGAGGAAACACTGAATGAATCTTTCGTCTTGTAGTTTATGTGCTCATGCTGAAACAGACAGGAATTGACAGACTATGTTCATAGAATACTAGCCTGCCTAAACAAGCCTGGTACTCGTGTGTGACATGTTAGACCTCACCTTCTCCATAGACATACAGCTAATTGCAAATATCCTTGCAATGTAATCTAAGTGGTGTGTACGTGATTGTGATCGATAAATTACGCTCTGGAGGATATGGCTGGTGACTCATATTATGATTAGTTTAGTTCGCTAGCTATTCAGGTATGCCTACGGGAATCTGCTGCTAAATGTGTATTGATATCTTCTTAAGAATTGCTAAATAGGCAAGTACACAACGTAAAATGTATAATTTGTTTGGGATTACTATAATATTTTAAAACTTAATGAATATGTGTCATGTAGCAAGAGATTACAAGTGTAGCATAACTGAGTGTCAGACTTTGCATGCATCTCCCTTATAAATCCGAACGCATAAATTTATGTAATTATATTATACATAATAATTATATTCTTGAAATCCCTGTGACCATGTGATGGTCAATCGGTGACCAATCATCTTGGGTCTAATGCTGGTAATTTGAACGATTCCCCTTAAGCATAGGTTGTAGCAACTGTCAAGCAAGCACAACAACTAGCCTTACAATCCCAACAAGTTTAATAGCACCCCAACATCCTAACGATTAGAAATCAAACTGTAAATGCTTTGTCATAACAAAAGATGAGGGAATCAGGAATCTGACATTTGAAATAGTGTTACTACGGTTGAATAATATTTTACATACTAAACGCCCCACCACCATTTCCACCCTCCTTTCACATCTACTACCCAAATAAGCTACAGCAGCTGGTCTTTATAATGCCATTACAACTGTGCTAAAATGTGGTTTTAAGTAGCGATGGATAGGACGTAATATATCTTGCACGGTGAGCTGAAAGAACTGCACAGCAAACAAGTCGGACATTTCTGAACTGTTTCTGCTTTATTATGTTTACTAGCTAGCCATCATGTCAAATTCAAAACTGTATACTCAGACGTATGGGAAAAACGGGAGTCACATTCAGACTTCAAGGGTTGGTTGAAGCCCTTTGCTATATTCTGTGGCGCTGTGCCATCGATGCTCTTTTTATTTTTGTTCTTAAGCTTTGTGAAACTGATATCAAAACAATTCAGTGAATAAATATCATAAATAAATGATTGCAACTTATTGAACATTTATTTAGATTTTTGAATAAACTAAATTCAGCAATGGCAAAAACAGATATTGTGATGTATGATAGATGGTATCATAGATGATATAATGTATAATAATAATAATAATCGTGTCCAACTAATTGTGATAGTATTGTATTGTGAGTTACTCTGTGATTCCCACCCCTACGGTATAGCTTAATTGGAGTAGGGGTCAACCGATATGGTATTTTCAGGGCCGATAACAATTATATGGAATGGGAATCGCGCCGCCATCTTGGGAAGATAGCGTCATGCATAATTAATCCACCCTAGAAAAATTAAACACATAATAACGCTATCCTGTCTTTGTGTCTGATTTCGTATTTTAAATCTCATTCAATGTGAATAGTTCAGCAGTTATTATATTGGCACCATTAACCTTTAACAGGCAGTAGATAAGATTGCATTGTATTTCTTGCCTCTGAATGCGTTACAACACATTCCATGTCATAGACAACATAGCTAGTAAAATGTGCATTTAATTCTTGGTTTGCTGGTTGTGAGATTAGATGTTACAACCCACTCACTGCACAACAATTTTTACCGGCCATGGTTACCGACAGAGTTGAAAAATATCCTAGACTGACTAGAGCTAGATGCGTTGTAGCGCCTAGCGGTTGATTTCGTATCCTCTCAATATGGTCGACCTGGTTGTTGTGACGTCATGTTCCCATTCCCTATTGGTAATCAAGGAGACTGATAACCGATATTTGGAACCAATATACATTAGCAGTAAAAATGCTAATCTTGGTGTCAAAATTTGGAATAGCACAATCACAAAATGTTGTTGAAATGCCTTTACGCATATATGTTAATTAAAAGAGAAATTTTTAACTTTCTTAAAACAAAATGTGCGAGGAGCTCCCAGCAGCATTTCTTATCATACTCCCATAATGCACTTTTACATCTTTTCTATAGTTCATCCATATCTTGTCGTGCTGAATATGGGCAGTGCAGGATGTGACCTAAGTGGTGGCAACCACACACACTTCTTTGCTGTCGATTCAGGCTGAAAACAAATGTTTAATTCGCCCCTTCGCTCACAGAATTACAGTGAAAAGGCGGCGCATAATAGCCAATGTTGAGTTTGCGTGTGTGACCATGTCCTCAGCACAATATGTGCATTTTGCCTCGGCAGGCGATGGTCATTCGCCTGCATTCACTCATGTGTGACCGTGCCCATAGCCTATACATTTTTTTTTTTTTTACAGTCGGCTGGTTAAATAATGGATCAACAAATCAAGTTGTTGACATTCGCTATTGCATTAAAGTTAGCTCTGCGATACTTAACATTAGCTCACGTTATTATGACCATCGGCTTACATGTAAACACCAACTCACAGCGAGTCATGTTACGTTCACAATATGATATCTATAATAAGTTCCAGCGGCACTGACACCAACGTTACTCAAAGATATATGGCTACTTAAATAAATTGTATGTATTCTCTATTATCTCGATATCGTATCAATGCAAAACATGCATTATTCAGGAATTTCAATGTAACTGGGAAACCATGCATGCTTGTCATCATAGATATAGCCTATATCATGATTGAAGTGTTTTCGCAACTTCAGCATATATGATTTTGATGTTTATTGCAGCTTCCACAATATCTGCTGCCTTTACTTTGAAACACAGCTCCGCTCACTCACCGGGGATGCCTCTGTGCCCGTCTGTACATCGCAGTGTTGCCAACAATTTCCCAACGATTGTAGCTAGCACTAGCTTCAAAAGTCACTAAAAGTCGCCAGATTACGTCATATATGATGTTGTATATGACGTCATCATGTACTAATTTGTATAAAGCTTTGTGGTGGATGTGTGTGGGTTGGGAAAGGCCTAATTCCATATGAAAAGTACTGTCCAAATAACCACAAGCTATCTAAAAGGACATTGTGTGTTTAAACTAAAAAGGGTAAAATTAAAACTGGTGAAATTAGTTAGTTTTTTTGTCATTTGTAAAAAGTGTTATTTGCCATTTTAGAAAGAGATATCTCGAAGCGTGTGAAAGTTTCAGCGCTTTCAAGAGAAACAGTAGGCTAGACAACTCCAATAAGCATTTATTCTTAAATCATGGACAATTTAATTTTTCCATATACTTACTGTTAATAACATCATATTGTAATTTCAAAACTCGCCTCTGCGTGGTGCTCGATGCTGAACGTTTTTCTAAATGCTTTATTTTGGTAGAAAACGGGCACCGATTTTGCCGCGCATCAAGTCTTCAAGTCTTCTTGCCTACCTGTTCCCATACTTTTTCACGGTCAAACTTTGATTGATTTTGAAGTAAACCCCTGTACCTACATGATCTTAAGTGGAATAAGCAATCAGTCAACAATTAGTTGTTTAAAATACGTGCTATATACTTTACTTGTGTTGCTACTAACTTAAATTGAATCTGTCGGTCCAGGCCTTTCATCTCTGAGTAGTCCAATGCCTTTGAAAGATTCTCAGAAAAAAAAAAAAGTATCCTAGGCAGAGGAAGAACTGCTCACTCAAAGTTTTCCGTACGTTCACTTCTTCAGGACAGCGGTAAAACACACGTCATTTTCCATTATAGCTTGCTAGATAGTTTGTTTTGATTTAGAAATTAGTTGCGTGCCTGAAAAATCAGTGCATTAAGAGAACAAGAAAACCTATTTATTAGTCAGATGGTTTATTGCCTTAAGGTTTGCAGGGCAGACTGCAGAAATGAGCAGATCGGCTACTCCTAGACAGCTAAAAAATACAAGATCAATACAATACAAGATCATCATTGTAATGATAAATGAAATATAGGCTATAATTTAGGAGTTTGCTTTGACTTTTGCAAGATCGATTGGGCGAGTACTGTGGGGGGAGGCAGGGAAGACGATAGTATTTCAACGAGAGAATATGCCTGTTTATTACTGCTTAATGGGCTAAATAAGCAGATATGTACAAATAATACTGAGCTATGATCTTGCAATGGGACCTACATTTTACTGAGATGTTTTGAAATGTGTTTTCGACCCGGCGATTATCTGGCACTGATTATGCGTGTACAAACGCAGCAAGCAGTACCTTGGCAAACTCGTTCGAAACCTAGATTTGTTGTTGACAAGGGCCGCGTCATAAAAAAGCTAAGTTGTTTGGCACATTCGGTTTTTAGCATGCACATATTTAATATTTTAGCCTTAATTTAGGTAAACGACCATGTAACTGTAAAGGTACTTAGTTTTTCAAAGTAGCTGTAGCAACATATACATTATTTTTCACAGACAAAGAAGTAAAAACTAATGTCAAAGTTGGCCATAGGAGGTTAGAGCTCTTTGAAGACACTGCTTGGCTACACCAAAGCATCAACTCGGTAAAATTAAAAACCTTTTTTCGACACTAAAACTGTCACTTTTAGATCAACTGAAAATGTATTAATTTGTTTTTATTAATAAACGTGTAGTAAGTAACACAAATTTGGAGCATTCA
>JAVQIZ010132526.1:0-20085 GCA_036023535.2 Galaxias brevipinnis | reverse complement strand
CTCTCTCTCTCTCTCTCTCTCTCTCTCTCTCTCTCTCTCTCTCTCTCTCTCTCTCTCTCTCTCTCCCCACATACAAATACACAGAAAATGGGCAAAAACAAATCATTTCAGGTCATTGTGTTTGGAATTCAATAGTCTCCGGGTTGTAGTCGGTCTACATGGACCATTGACGGTGACCTCGATGTGCCCAATTGACATTGTTACTGACGTGCTCACTGATGTCTGTCAGCCCAAATGTAATTGAGAAGGGTGTAACTGCCGACCCACAGAAAGAGAAAGAGAATGTGAATGGAGCCTACCTCTTTTCCGCATAAATAGCCTATACATTGAAAAACTGGAACCAAGGAGGGAAAAGATGTGTCAACAAAATTGTATGGTTAAGAGTAACACTTCATAGATGGACAGTTAGTCATGGAGGATAACCTACTAAAAAGAATTAAAGGACATCAACAAGATGTAATACAACAACTAATAGTATTAAAATATACTTTTCAGCAACCTATAACAGTATGAAAGATAAAGCTAAAATCACGTGCTCGCTTTCTTGACGCCTAATTGCACAGGTGTAACCGCAAGTAAGGCGGCGAGAGATCGCCCAACGTCTTCAGTAGTTCACAAACAACTGAACTTAAAAATATAGCCGTAGAAGAAATGATCAAACAACAAATGTAAGTCGTAAATGGAAGTGGCTAAGCATAAAATGTTTCACTCACCGCTCCAAGTAATAATGTTAGAAATAGAGTATCCATTCTCTCTTGCATCTTCAAGGACACTTTCCAATAGCCCGGATAAAAGTTAACGACCTGATGCAGCACTAGAAAATGAGGACTATTTCAAGATGAAATAGTCTATATTCAGTAATCATCTCCTCATTTAGATCCCTTTAGTTTGCCTGAGATGAGCTGCCCTCACTACTCCTAATCGCGGTTTAATTTGTTTTATGACGTAAAGATTTCTGTCGACAGAATTATGCCGGCAGTATCCTCTTGTTTAGAGATCCACAATTTGGCTAGGGCTGGTGAAATATAAGTTCACGTCTGGTGCAATAAATACGCACAGCTGAGCAAGGAGTTTGTGTTCTCTCATGTCCGTGGTGCCTATGTTAGAGGCTGCGCTTCTATGGACCAAGAGAACTAGACCCTCTCCCCATTCTCACACCATCACCCCCTCCCACACGCGCGCTCAGATACATACACATACACACACAAACGCGCTTGTCCTGGGACTTTACCTCTCCTTGGCTTAAGACAATATCCCCATAACTATCACTATCTGCCTGCGCTGAGACAGGTTATTACAATATTTGATTAAACGGCCCCTTTGCCCTAAAAGAGCACAAGGCAATATCTCATAAATCCAATAAAAATTCGATAACAGCAAAAAAACTAAAAAATATAGGCTCAACCTCTAAATTCTGTTGTCCATCTGTTTTTTTCAGCTAACAGTTTAGGTGTTATCTCCCTGGTATGGTCAGTTTTGAAACGCAGTTGCATTAGAGCCTAGTCCAGGGTAATATAGATTTTAAACCAGGCTTGTTGACATAGGCTATATCAAAATAGGAAATAATTTACATTTACAATGGTTTCAGGGACATTTTGTAAGAGGGGAGAACAGTTGGATTATTGTGTCAGAAATCAACAGGTACTCTCAATACTTAAAATGATAATCTTTTAATGGCATTGTTTTTTTCTGGGGTTAGTCTGGGAAATCAATTCCAAAAATTAGGCTACTCTGTATCTTCTGTGATACGTTTTGCCTGGATGATAATTTCTCAGCCCTGAACAATTTATAAAAACATTTTACAGCAGTAAATATTGGATCCCATTATTTTCCATCCATTTAGGGTCTGGATGGTACAAACCGAGGGAGCACAGAAGCACGGCTGCAAAGGGCTGAACGGGTCAATACTGCACAGATGTTTGGGTCCCAGGGCTGAGTAAGGGAACCGAGCCATCTGGTCCGTGGAGGGCTGGGCGTGTCTGCTCTACTGTCGACACCCAGAAGTCAATCCCAGTCATGCTGTACATTATTTTGAGCATCAGTTAATGTATCACACTGGCAAAACATAAATCAAACATAGCCAAGCAGCCACGACTGCAATGTCGTTGGACCCCTTTGCTTTAATCAAGTTCACTTCAGAGGAAGAGTAATTGTTAGTTGACTGATAAGACTGCAAAGTTAACTAATGTCTTTGAGGCTCACTCTGCTGTATGGTGGAAGTATTCTCAAAGTCCATTCCATTCCATCAAACTCCATTAAAGGTCTTGAAACACTTTGCCGATGTTAGCGTGTATCGCCTTTGCTGATGAAACGCTTCCCGGCTCATTGTCTCGGCTACCTCCGAAAAAAACCTGATTGAGTTTCGTTACATCACAGCAGACGAATACACGCACACACACACACACACTCACACACACAAATGCAAAGTGTAAATGTGCATACTAAAGAGAGATGGTTATATTAGCTGCTTACTACACATGATCACACAGAACCTTCCTCCCTCCCTCACTCACTCACTCACTCACTCACTCACTCCATTATTCACTCACTCACAGTAAAACGAGCGGTCACCCTTTTTGTTTGTCTGCCTCTTACTTCAGGGGTGATGCACCTTTGTTTTTAGAACTGGCCACCTGGAACAATGGCCTTTTCTGGGAATCTGAAATGGGACATTGCTCCAAGACCACCCTTTCACCTCCATAAAGTGGACAGGTGGCATTGATGTGAATGTGTTTGTGTACATGTATCCGCGTGTGCCTTTGTGTATTTATGTGTGCACGCACCAGTGAGTGTGAGTGTGCGCGAAGGTGTTTGTGGTTAACAGGGGTTTTGTCTTACTAAGCATTAACAGGATATCCATTACACACTTAATACGTATTAAAAGCAGAGGAGTAGCCAATGTTTTTGGGTGGGTTAAATGGGCACTATTAGTCTGCCATTAGCGTAACATAGCCTAACCAACTTAGGGTTACATAACACCCTCTTTTCCTGTCTCTCTAGGTCCTCCCTTCCTCTATTCCCCTCTCTGTCTCTATCTCTGTCGCTCTCTCTCTCTCTCTCTCTCTCTCTCTCTCTCTCTCAATTCATACGATCATAAAGATTTATCTACCTGGGGTCCTCCACTTCTTTTCCTCATTCTTCAATTCTATTTTTATATATAAATGGCAAACGATATATCTATAGATTTAAGGTACAGCCCATAGAACGCTAAAACAGCAGAAATATAACTCTTGATCTATTACAGTCTCAGTGATTAACATAAACATACATATTTGAATATGTTAATCCAGAGCTGTTTGATAGATGATAATATTGAATCAGAGAAAACAGTCTGAAGAAAGCCTTTTCACAAATTCTTAATAATGTTGCAGCTGTGCCGCATCCATTTCAAATACCTGACCTCTCAAAAGAGTCAGACAAATCTGGCAGGATATAACCCCAGTACCAGGAGTGTAAAAGCAAATGGTGAATGTTTTGGCTTTGGAACTATACAGACCTGACTGTATCCAACAGGTTTTTCCTGTCTCCAACAAAGCTCTGGGTTACTCCAAACCACCTCTTCCACAGAATACAATTCCTAGAGATAGATTTGGGTCAGTATCATCGTAGAAGCATCCCTCCAAAGCGCGGGCGGCCAGATGAATGCAGCCCTTTGAGTTTCCAGACTTTTGACATAAGCCTTGTGTGACCTGGCCTGAACCCATTCAAGCCTTGACATGAGTTCCATCATGTCTATGTCATGACTGGAGTTTCGTTGTGTGAGTCTGTATTGAGTACTTTTCATGACATAGTATTTGTGTGTGTGTGTGTGTGTGTGTGTATGTGTGTGTGCGCACAGCTTCCTATATCTTTTTTTTTTCTGCATCAATCTGTGTCGTGAACTTTACTGAGAAGAGAGGGTCTCTGTCTTTGGAGCTGAAACAAAAGACAAAGTGTTGTTTCGGGCTGACGTCCGCACAGAGCGAGGCCCGTGAGATGAAGCCCTTGACACGAGGGCCTGTCAATGAAACAGCTTATCTGTGGTGTTTGGGCCTTAACAGTCGCCTGCATTGATCCGATAGGCCGAAACCCAGTGCCAATTAACACGTTGGCATTACTGAACCCCAGGCTATGCCGCATCCATGCAACCCGCTATGCGTAGAGCACCAAGCGGTACACAGCATCATAAGAGGCTGTTCAGATCCAGCTTCATGGACCACATACTGTATGTGCTGCCCAATGGTATCTGTTCTAATCTCAGAAAAAAACTCCTTCAACAGGAAGTCATTGAATGTATGTATTTCTTTTCTTTAGGGTTGACTGACTGAGACTGCTAGAATGTCATTCGGGGCTGATTGGTAGCTCATCCCGTCCCCAAAGTCTCCCCAGGCCAGCTCTGCCGTGAATCCTCTCCACCTCATGAGAACCATCAAGCACTGAGTTTCTTAATGTTGAAAGGTTCTGTTCTGCCTTGTGTTGCTTTAATACGATACTGCAATGAAGCGAGAAACGAGAAATTTTCAACAGAGAAAACTACCCAGTGAGAACCAGGATGCAAGGCCACGTGGTGAAACATAAAAGTAAAATTTATGATTGAGGCAGATGTTAAAGTACACACATTTATTTATTATTACCACACCAGCTGAAAAAGCCTATGAACTGCAGCAACAGAGGGAGTGTGCTGTTTATTTACTAACTAGTGTCAATAGTATGTATTCATAGAGTTTTACATTAACTTTGTCCCCTAACCAGAGTCGGATATAATGCAAGTAAGTAAATACTGAGAACAACTTTAGCTATTCAGCAATCAAAGTATTTATTTTTTTCACAACAGCTGCGTCTTGTGAGTCTTTAACTATCGTTCACAATGTCCAACTGTGGCTCCTTCTTATTCACCACGAGGTTGAAGTTCAAAGTTCAACATGGACTGAATGGATCACTGCATGGGGTCAAGGCAATGCATATGTTAGAGAGGTAGAAGAACAAAGGAATGGCGATAAAAGGGGAATAAGGTAATATCTTTATTATTGAATGTTGACTCTTTATGCAAATCTCCACTATATCACATACTTTCAGATATGGCTACACTTCGCGATTAATCAATATTTCTGAATAAAAATCTAAAGATTCAGGCAGAAATAGTCATTATGCAGTGCAATACTGCCCTCTGTTGGACTTTCTTGGACAACTTAGTCTGTTGAACTTCTGCTATAACTTGAATAAGTAGTGAAAGTTTTTTTTAAAAGATCTTCTTACATTAAGTTTAAAATGTAAAAAGGTACCTATTCTCACTTTTGAAATGTTAAATATATATATATATATATTTGTTATGTGTAATGTATATATATATATATATACTGTATACATTACTGATGTTGCTCATTATTGTTTTTGCATATTTTGGTATGTGCAGTCCTTTGTGACATATTTTGTGATATTGGGAAATAATAAACTTTGACTTGACACACACTGTAAGGGTTGGACTCCATTGTCGTGTTCTGCGGTGCTTGAGATAATGGTCCTCAGTGAGAGGCACATGGACCTCACTGATACCATACTGACATTTTCCACTAGCAGAGATAACACACTGTTTTCCACTAATCTCTTCTGGCTTTGCAAGGGTAAAAACTGTAACGTTCTGTTTTAAGTCCAGGACCCAATACTGCATGACAAAGGTTCAGTTGTTTTTAATAGATCTAAATTGCAAACAACCTTTATAGGGAAGGCTTTAGAACAGAATGGGGATTAGAGTCACTGGTAAGGGCCTAACGTGAAAAATCAAAGATTCTCCTTTAAGAAAGCACTTAATGTTCATGTCTAACACTATATGCCCCTTTATATTTGATGAGACATTGTTAATTGATGCTATCCACAGATACTTATGGTTGACTAGGCAGCTTTAACCCTTGTTGCCTGAGATTAAAATATCTGTCACTGTAGGGTGTAGAATGTTCTCAAAATAACTCTCATTGCTCTCATATCAGTGGGAAGCAGGCATCAAAACTGGTCATGATGCCAACTTGGATCAGCCTGACTCAAATCTCAGATCACAAATCTTTGCTTAAGAAGTCCAGTTAACATGGCTTCATATTGTTTCTTCGGGTGCTGTTGTTTGTGCACCATTATGGTGTCAAAGTGCTCCCATTTGTTTCCCTTAAGGTGTCAAAATATGTTTAACGATTTGTGACAACTGAGAATCAAGCCTAAAATGCACTTCTTTCATTGCAGTGAACTTGCAAGAATCCTATGTTTGGTGTTTTTACCAAAGTAAATGTAAATAATTGTGTGTTTTGCACACTGATCTCAAATTTGATGATCATTCATGGACATTTTTTTTCTACAAAAACTTTAGGCACTTGGTCCATTGCGGTACGGACTTGCTTACGACACACACGCAACAACACATTCTGGGATATAGCTCTCCGTTGTTCACTTTATGTGACTCACATAGAATTCCATATGCTCACCCCCTTACCTGGCCCCTTTTGAAGGGAATCCCCATAATCATGGCCCGTGGCCATACTCTCTATATCTACCGCCATATCTCTTATTCCTCCTCATTTTCTATTAAGAACCTCCTCACTCACTTAGTTCAGTCTGCTGGCCATTTCAGATTCCCAGCCACCACAGTTTGGGGCCCCTACCTATGGCCCCTCGGAGGGTGGGGTGTGGGGTGGAGGTGATCCCTGCTGGGATAGCCCCTAGAGTGAACCAGATGTGCATGGCCGATATCCCTATGCACCCTTGAACAAAGTTTTATCTAACAGTGTCAAAGGAGGACCATTGCAGGGAGTGGTAGACTTCTCCGTCTTGGGCCGTTGGGCCCAGGTCCCCGCACTGACCTGGAATAAGCCTATCTCATCCACATAGCACTGAGGAGAAACAACAAACTGACCCTACATCAGTGTGTGATAGGACACATTGAGATGGGGTACCTCAAGGGGGTGGCGGGTTGGCGTGAAGAGGATGGTGGTGGTGGGAGGGGGGGGGGTCCTGTCGTTGTACATCACATGGTCAGGCCAGTGACCGTCCTGCCAGTAAGTTGACTTCACCACTTCACCTCATCTGGAATACCTCCGTAGCAGGTAAGATTGAGTCTCTTAAATTTAATCAACAAAGCCATCAATAAATCTACAGATGCATTGGACAGTTTGTAGTTCACATTACCGATGGACAAAATGTATGTGTTGTGTAACTCTTTATTGTTGATTGATATGATAAATAATGGACTGTACATGCATTGTAGTTAAATACAATTATATTGTTAGACAGCTGGAAGTTTAAGTCTTCAGCTGAAATTAGTCTTAAAGAGTTTTAAAATCAATCGACCAGAGAAGACTGTAATCTTTCGAGAAACATTTATTGAATTTATTGATTAATTATTTATTAATTATTAATTAATTATTTCACTTGACAAACTACACTTGGTATTGCATGTGTGGTCAAGTGTGGTTTAGGATTAGATTCATTATAATTACCATGTTTTTTTGGGCACTTTCATTGACATTTGGAAAACATCCTGTAACTTATCCTGTAACATAATGAAACTATGAAAAGGTACAGGATGGTTTCATTGCATCATGCACACTGTATGTATGCCTATATGGGTGTATGCACAACTAATACAAATAAATAAAAAATGTGTGATTGACCAGCACAGAAGTATTTGACAGCACCATGTTTAATTATTACTTTTGTTATACGTATTATCCTGTTAACGTGTTCAACGAGTTCCTTAGAACAGCTTTTATTTTGATAACATTTCATCATACATGTATTCATATACCAAGTCCTTTTTTAATTGTTTTTAGACATAGTTTGCTTGTGAAATGCAGGGCCCATTGTGAAAGTGTGTATTCTACTGTGTCCATGCTTATCTGCACCATCTTGACCAGATGAGAGGTTCGGCTGGTGTGATACAGTGTGTCAGGTCCCTGATATTCTGAAGGCTATGTGTAGTCCTGGTACAAAACCAGCACAAAGTGTGTTCCAGGAGAGCTGCGGCTTCAGAAAACCTTGAGGAAGTGTCGTGTCGATTGGAATTCTCACTTTTTTCTGTTTCTCTGGTAATGAACATTGAATGTGTTGCAGGTTATGTGGAAATCTTGCTAATACAGTGATACGTGAAGTACAAACTATTAGACCCACGCCTGTCGATGGCCACTGATCTGTCACTTGGCGTGGTGAGTAGCAAACATAGCACACCTCACTGACAATGGTCGTATCATTGTTGTATCTTTGAAGCATATCCAACAAATCATGAACTCAATTCAGCCTAAGCTGTTCTCTCTCTCTCTCTCTCTCTCTCTCTCTCTCTGTCTCTCTCTCTCTCTCTCTCTCTCTCTCTCTTTTAATCTCTCTCCTGTAGAGCAATGTCACTGCCACTGAAGAAGAAGACTCCTCCCTTTACATACCTTACATCGCGTAAGTTTACAAGACTTTCTTAAACCTAATAAGTATGGATACATAAAGAAGAGAGTAATCATGAAGGGGAACTCTTCATTCCTGCTCAACTTTACACACAGCCTCTATATGTGTGGGCATTAGAACATACAAGATTCAACTACAAAGGTCAGGCACTACGTGTCTTGATGTTACTATTGGCAAGTAACAATGACCTCCACCAATTTATACATTTATACCTAACGACACAATCTATAAAGACCTCTAGGATTCTCAGAGTGGCACTTCATTTGCAGGGAATGTAGTTTAAGGGATAAACCATTGACCCTGGTAAAGTGCAAAGTTATTTGGGGGGATTTATTTCCCCCACAGCAGTTGTTACATATTACCTGTAAAAGGAGGAAATTAACAGTTGGAGAGGTGTCAAGGACCAATTAAAGACGCTTTAGTAGACTTTGACTATTGGTGTAGCAGTATTTCAGCCCTGACATCTGCCCACCTCAACAAAGATGAACAAATAAAGGCACCTGCCACACCTACCAGAGATTTAACATTGCAAAAAGGCTACTAAAATCAACTGAGCAGTAAGCTTTGGATTTTTCCATACCAGGACAATACAGGCCAATTCACCTTTCATACTCTTTGTTGATTATGTAAATATGGCAAGAACAGGCCCCCCTCAACCTCTACCTCATAAAGCGCTTTTGTCAATATTTCTCTACAGGAAGCTGTGTGTATTGTTCCAAAACCAATTATCCTTCAATTTAAGACATTTACTTTAACTATAGGGATTGTTTGTTTGATTGTGAATATTCTAGTACACATACTGTACTCTTTGTCAATTAATTACACAACTAATTACGAGTAATTGCACAATATGGAAAAATGCCAATGGTTTAGGGACCTTCTTATAAAAACATTATTGACAAAACAATACAAATGGGTGAATCGTGCAACATAATGCTAATGCAAGAAATGTACCACTAAGGAATAGAAGATAGACATTGAATTGGAATCCTCTTTTTATGATGCATTAGTAGTCTATATTGACCTATTCCGCATTTGGAAATGTGTTTAAAAAAAAAGAAGCTATTACGAGCAATAAAAGCACTGCAAGCAAAAGACAGAAAACACGATTGGATATTCTGCTCTGCAAAGGTTAAATCCATATAAAAAAGGTGTGTTTCCTTCTGTCCCTCGTACAGGCCTAGGTTTTGGGATGGAGGCAGCTATGAGCCCTCTTTGGGGCTGAAGGATGAGGGGAGCGGGGAGCTAATCCAAAACTTCACCATCAATGGAGACGTTGAAGGTGAGCAGGAGGGCTCTGTGTAAGCCCTGACAGTGTTTGTTCCCCACACAACTAATAGACTGTGTGATAAGATGGTGGCTGGATAATGAGACAGTCTGACTGCTCTGTGATTAACAAGACAGTATTTACTATATCAATATTATGGGTGAAATCAAGAACATACTCCCTCTGTGTGTGTGTGTGTGTGTGTGTGTGTGTGTATGTCTGTGTAAAGACAGCATGCATACACGATCAGTTATAAATAGGTGGTGTTTATAAAGTCACACCTTTTTCTGACTTTGGGGTCAGTCTCTTGTAGTTGGGCTGGTCTGTGTGTGGTACAGGTAAGTGTGATATTTTCTACTAGAATTACAAATGTAAACATGACGAACAACTGTAGGAGCCATGTAACTTACACGCAAAACTATAAAGTAAGAAGTTATTGTTCAGTCATGTTTATATAAATATGTCAAATGTCGATGCTGGCATGTAAGAAATGCAAATAAATTAAAATCTTAAAAGTATCAAAATCCAAAGAATTAGGGCTGTGTTCATTATTAAATAACTTAATAAATATAACTTGAATGCAAGACACAATACTTAAAAGATAGGTTTTAGATATAAATATTGCTAGGGCTGAAGTACTCAAGAGTTAAGAGAAGAGAAAATACTTACATTGATGGAAATAAATGGGATATCATTTACACTGGCTGCATCCTTAATGCCATTACTCACTTAAAGTCAGCATTTCAAGAGGTTCAACAGATTTACTAATGCAATGTTGCTGTTCTAACAGCATTCGTATAATATCTATTTAGTTATTTGTAAAAGTTAAATTATGTGTGTGATGCGAGTAATAGCATTGCATAATAATGTCATTAAGGTATGTGAGTTTGTGTGTGTTAATGTTGATGGATATAGAAATATATTATAGTTGTACATGAACCGCAAGTCATTGTTATATAATCTGTCCTACCAATTCTTTTGTCTGTGACACCCAAATGTGTATGCTTATGCAAATGTTTGTCATCATTTGTCCAGGTCCAGCCATTTTAGCTGATCGTTACCACGTACATATAAAATATGGAGGTTTCAACTAGTGAGGGTTCTACACCTCATTCTCATAACAGTTCTACTGTAGGCATGACAACATAAAGGCTGTATAGGTAATAAATGTATTATAGATTATAAACTATAAGGCTTGTGGTGGAGATGTTGGATTAAGAAGCCACCGCTGTATCGTCATTATAGAAACTAATACACGACGTGTTTAACAAAGAACTTTGTAAAACAGTTTTTAAGATTTGTCCAGATTTGTTCATTCCTACTTGTCATTTACAGTAGCCTAAAAAGTGCAAGGTCAGAGGGCAGATTATTAATGGCATTAGAGCAAAGTTGCCTGGGCCAGTATATAACTATTTTAAAAAAAAAAGGTACTTGCTTATTTGATTCTGTTTCATACTGCCGAGGTGTCTTGTGAAGAGAAGAAATGAGAAGGAGAAACAACCTAGGCATGCATTTTCAAAAAAGGAAACTTTTTGTTGTAATGCATCTTGAATTTAACTGCCCCTCTTCACTTCTCACACCTTTGCAATCCTAATTGCAGCCCAAAAGTAACTTGCCCATTTGTGGCCATGATCGTTTTACCCAGCCTGTTTTCATGTACACTAATTTTGTAACGATTGATGAAGCTACTTTCTACATTTGCCAGAGCACCAAACCAATTTACAGCCTTTTATCCATAATACTGCAATTTTTACCATAAAACTTAATGACCTTACGAAAAAAGTATTTGTGGTTGTAGAGTACAATAATTACTTTCAGACACTTTCAGAATTGAATAGCAGCATATGAAATTTGAGCTAAATGTTGTCACTTTCAACTTGTCTGTGCATCCATGCACAGATTGTTGCATTATATGTATTCCCACGCAATCTCACAAACACACACAAACAACTAATACACACACTACCAAGAACTCTCTCAAACACAACCACACAGTCATACATACACTTCAAGTTGTGCACACACGCACATTCACTCACATACAGACAGACGCACAGTGTTATCTAGCCTACCCTTTGCCTAGGTTTGTTATGAAAATAACCTGTACTGTTGTCAGAAACAACTTAAATTCTCCAAGTGAAACAGCAGTGAATGCGGAATGAGACAGGGGATTTAACAGTGAGGCTGCAGGGGGGCAGTGAGTTGGCTTTCAGCCATAACATTAACCGGATATACAATCAACAACATTTTGAGAAATATTTGGGAATATCTGAGATGCGTTGATGTTATATGAACAAAATAATACAGCGTGAAACCTGTTGCAACTCATGTGCCATCAAACAACTGAGCGCATCAGAGCTTGATCAACAGAGATCAAGTGTTTCAAACTTGTCAAACGTGGTTTACCGTTACTTTGTTACAATGGGACAACTAACCAGAGTATCTAACCTGACTCTCTCTCCCTGTATCACAGCTGCCCGCAACACCAACTCCAACGCCAACGCCAACCCCAGAGGACAGTGCCAGGTTAGTCACATACACAGCTGCCTAGCTCTGGACGGAGCCTTTGCTGATTCAGTCCAGCTTGTGTGGTGAACGCGGGAGGTTGGGGTGATTTCAACCCTTATCTACCGTTTTTCCTAGTCCTCTCTTAAACGTTTGAACACAGGCTCGAGCATGCAAGCCTTTTCTACATGCACACACGCTAGTGACACCCTCGACCCTGAGCATACGTATTGACAGGCAAAACATGACCAGGATGTCATCAGTCACCTCCGCAAAGGAAGCCAGCAGCGGGTCAAAGCCTGGACATGACTGGGTGCTCAGCAGCGGGCCACTGTGTTTGACTCACAGACACAGCCTCTGGCAGTCACTTAGTTTATTTTGTTGCCCGAAAAGGTACAGCTACTTGAATTTGTATTAACAGGGTACAATGAGTGCACCATGATGTTTCAACCCGTGGGACAAGCGCTGTGCCTTTCCCCTTAGTTTTCATACTTTTGTTTTTTTGCTTTGTAGGTACAGAACTCACATTAAAAGTTCATATTAGGCAGCATGGTGGCTCAGTGGTTAGCACTATTGCGTCATAGAAAGAAGGTCCTTGGTTCAAAACCCTATGTTATCCATAGGCTGTATCAGACGTTTACGCCTTAATCCCAGTTCATGGGCTCCTCTCCGGCAGGTATATGTGGAGCTGAGTGAGCTGATGAAGGACCAGAATCAGCAGGGCTACTGGCAGGAGACGGGTCGATGGGTGGGCTACGAGGAGAACTACGACGTGGAGGCAGGGGGCTGGGGACCCTCGCACGTGTCCTACCTCACCTTCAAGAGCCTCATTCAGCTGAGGCGCGCCATGAGCACAGGTCAGAGCTCCTTGGAAATCGGCCTCCAAGCTGAACTGTGGTTGAGATTTTGACGCTATTTGGTCCTCTGTTTGACATTGACCACATTCGACCATTTTGTGATCGTGCTACCACGTCCAGGTGTGGTGATGTTGGACTGCAAGGAGCGCAATTGGTCCAGCATTGCCGAGAAAATGGTGGAGGCTCTGGTTAAGAAGAAGGAGATCCGGTCAACAGACCGCGATGGAGTACTAAAGTCCTTGCTTCATAATCGCAGGTGAGCTCTCATTTCATTCATCTGTGTGTCACCAAATTAGCCTGAAATGCTGATCTTAGAGCTGGGTATCATACTACAAATATTGTACTTCCTTTCAGTTCAAATAAGGAATGTTCATCCACAGTGAAGTCCATATTAGATATTTGTTCTCCTGAAAACCGATAGATAAGACCTTTGGGTGCATGATACAACCTCAATAAAAAAGCTATCCTTCTTTTCCCAGCCAATCAACTGCCCCTGAGAGTCAGGCTCTGACTAGTGGAATAGAGATGGAGAAATTTTCTGTGAAGGAGAGGGTAAATAGTGGTCACACCTTAGTGACATGTATAGCGAACACAGTTGACCACAATATGATCTGTGATTTTGGTGGTGAAAGCCAAATTCTATTTAATCCTCTTATAGTTAAACGTTATCGTTGTTTTTGGCAGAGGGATGCATCTGACAGAGTTGAGGCCTCTATTGTTCTTGTAGGTGAGTGTGCCATTTGTGTTATTTTAGCTGTGTTTTGTGCATGTCTGTGAAAACCTACATGTTTTGGAAGTAGTTTACCTGAAATAGTGAGTGACTTGACCCTCATACATGTACTGTGCATTTATACCAGGAGCCCTGGACTTCCTTGAGAGGCCCACAGTTGTGTTTGTGCGTCTGAGGGAGGCGGTAGTGCTTGACTCTGCCCTGGAGGCCCCGGTACCTGTCCGCTTTGTCTTTGTCCTGGTGGGGCCCAGCAAGAGTGACATGGACTACCACGAGACTGGACGCTCCATGGCAGCCCTCATGGCAGATAAAGTGAGTTCACTCGGGGAATAAGAGGAAAACAGGAAATGTTGAAGGAGGGGAGTCGAGTTATATAGCTGGAGTGGTTCAAATCTCTTCCCCATACTGTAACTAGGGTAAAGAACAACAACCCTAACCAATACAATCAACTGTGACACTGTTCATAGGTAAACCAATGACGATGTAGTAATAATAAACAAGAACCAAATAGTTTTTGCATCCCAGATGGCATTTTACTTTTCTATATGTCACCTCTACCCGGTCTTTATCCCAGGTGTTTAACCAGGCGGCGTTCCAAGCCCAGAGTGAAAGGGAGCTGACCGACGCCCTGGCCGATTTCATGGACTGCAGCATCGTCATCCCACCCACAGAAATCCAGAGTGAGGCCATGCTGACCTCCATTGTTGGTTTCCAAAAGAAGCTGCTACAGGAAAGACTCCGCCCCTCCGACCCCATGCTGCGCTTGGACCTCAAACCTCGCAAAGGTGAGTGTCCACACCAAGACAAACCTACTGGTTTATGCCCTACGATTCAGATAACTCGCCCCTGCAAATGAACACTTCAACACTCCATTACACTGGAACTCAAATAATCAATACTCACCAACATTCACATCTTTGGATGTTAATATTAATAAAATAATATAATATATGACATTGTGTTTCTCCAGTCTCTAGATTGACGGGGCCTCCTCCTGAAGATCCTCTGGCCCGCACAGGCCGGCCCTTTGGAGGGATGATCCGGGACGTGAAGCGGCGCTACCAGCACTACGTGAGCGACATCACAGACGCCCTCAACGCTCAGGTCCTTGCCGCGGTCATCTTCATCTACTTTGCTGCCCTTTCCCCCGCTGTGACGTTTGGAGGACTGCTGGGTAACTGATAGGCCTGTTCCCGTGGCCACGTTAAGCGCCGTTCACTATTTAAGCTGGCATTTCGTGTGGCTTGTTTTGTTTCCTTCAATATGATTGATCTGTTCCCCCAGCTGATAAGGTGGACAACATGATGGGGGTGTCAGAGCTCCTGGTTTCTACTTGTGTCCAGGGAGTCATCTTCTGCCTAATCGCTGCCCAGCCTGTTCTGGTGATTGGCTTCTCAGGTCCGCTCCTGGTGTTTGAGGAAGCTTTCTATGCCGTGAGTGGTGCCTCTCATTCTTCATTCCTCAGGACTTTACATGTCACATGCCATTACACATTTTCCATCATTTCTTGACATACACCAGTGTGGTGACTCTGAGTTTCCTTCCCACTCCCCTTCAGTTCTGCAAGGCTCAGGAAATTGAGTACATTGTGGGTCGAGTGTGGGTTGGGGTGTGGCTGGTGGTCATCGTAGTGGTCGTTGTGGCGTTTGAGGGCAGCTTCCTGGTGCGATTCATCTCCCGCTTCACCCAGGAGATCTTCTCCATACTCATCTCCCTCATCTTCATCTATGAGACCTTCTCCAAGCTTGGCAGGGTACTCTGTCTATTCATGTCCCTCATCCCAGTGTTAGATTTGACCTACTTCAGACTTCAGAACAGTTAACCAACTTTCATATCCATAGATGAGCCAATTACTGTATTTGTGTGTATTTTGATCAAACGTTCTGCTCCATGGACAACTAAAACATTTTTTTTTTTTACAAATCAAGTTAAATAATTTTTACGTTTTAAAGACGTTTCATTCAACATTTAACTCAAATTAAGACGTATGCCAAAAAACGACGTTTACTCTTACTATATTTATTAAAACCTTTTATTTAACAAAAAAAGTTGTATTAATTTATGAATTATGAATATCTATTGTATTCAAAAGACCGGTTTGTTCTCATCTTCCTAGGTGACTTAGTTCTGTCTGTGTCTTGGTCTAGATTTTCAAGGCCCATCCACTGATTCTGAACTACGACCACCTGAATGTTTCCGCTGACGACCCCTGGCATCCGGTGGTCATTCACAACCGTTACCATGACAATGCTACCGGCAACGTAACCGTTCTCACCACAGTCGTGAACCGAGCCTACCCTAACACAGCGCTCCTATCAATGTGCCTCATGTTAGGGTGCTTCTTCATTGCCTTCTTCCTCCGCCAGTTCAAAAACGGAACTTTCCTACCAGGAAAGGTCAGTACAGCAAATGTTTTAAGACTGTAGCTAAAGATCCAAACCATAAGAAGACCTTGTCCTACTGCATGACTTGATACCATTACATTTGGGTCTACAATAATGGCACTCGTTTTTCTTCAGTTGAGGCGCCTGATTGGTGACTTTGGCGTACCCATCGCCATTTTCCTCATGGTTTTGGTGGATATAAACATAAATGATGCTTACACTCAGGTCAGTTTATGCTCCTCCGCTAGTATCTGAACTTGGCTGGAATTGGCAGTTTTGGTATAATTTGAGAATAAATTAACTTTTGAAGCTTAAACGTAAAACATCATCACATTATACACATAGATAAAGTCAAAGTGTCTTTTCCTGGACAGAAATTAGTGGTTCCAAAAGGCCTAACAGTGTCCAACCCAGCCGAGAGAGGATGGGTCATTAACCCTTTTGGTGAGCACAAGCCCTTCCCTGTGTGGGTGATGTTTGCATGCTGTGTTCCTGCCTTGCTGGTCTTCATTCTTATCTTCCTGGAATCTCAAATCACCACGTAAGTGAAGTCCAGCCATGCAGCGCATGCACATAAGCTACGGCTGTTCAACGGATTAATATAGCATCTGATTGAATCTCTTGATCTGTGTCTTTTTCTAGACTGATTGTGAGTAAGCCAGAAAGGAAGATGATCAAGGGCTCTGGGTTCCACTTTGACCTGCTAATCTTGGTGGGTATGGGAGGATGCAGCGCCTTGTTTGGGATGCCATGGCTCAGTGCTGCCACCGTGCGCTCAGTCACACATGCCAACGCCCTAACTGTCATGAGCAAAGGGCCTAAGCCTGTGATTGAGAAGGTTCTGGAACAAAGAATAAGTGGGATTCTGGTGGCTCTGCTAGTTGGTAAATAAACCTCATTCTGACTACAAGGCAGTTGGCATGGCCTTTCTTAGGCCTCAAACAATAGCACAATTTGTTGTACATTCAGTTTTTTTATTCTGCAGATGCTTAAATAAATAGACTATGGGTGTATTTAATAGCCATAACGGCGATCTCATTCATGCTTAATATTCATTATCTCTGCTCTTGGTGTTATATTGTGGGTGTCCAGGTCTATCTATTCTGATGGAGCCCATTTTGAAGAAGATTCCCATGACAGCTCTCTTTGGGATTTTCCTCTACATGGGAATCACCTCACTCAATGGAATCCAGCTCTGGGACCGCATACTGCTTCTTTTTATCCCCAAGAAGTATCACCCCAATGAACCCTACGCTACTAGGGTGGGTCCTCTGTGAAAAAAGAATGATAGTTAAAACTATAAAAAACGGTCAATCTTTGGTGTTGATTGTTGCTGGATGGTATCTAATGTTTTTCCCTGTACTTACTTGATTTAGGTTAGTACTGGAAGGATGCACTTGTACACAGCTATTCAGATAGTGTGTCTGGCGTTCCTGTGGATCGTCAAATCCAGCCCAGCTTCCCTGGCACTTCCCTTTGTCCTAATCCTCACCATCCCTCTGCGGATGTTAATGACGGGCCGCCTATTTACCGAAATGGAGATTAAATGTGTAAGTTAGAGGCCAATGCCTGTATGTGTGTGTGTCCACACTTGCAGCTCCAGTGGCTACTGTTGTTTAAGGTCATTGGTGATTTTGCACCTTCACTCACTTATCCATATGCCCTTGTTTTGTTCTATTCTTAGTTGGATGCTGATGACGCTAAAGTGACATTTGAGGAGGAGCCTGGACAGGATGTGTACAATGAATCACAGATGCCACTGTAGACATATCCGATCCTGGAACTTTATGACACAGGTCATTGCTTAGATTTCAAATCAACGAAAGTGTTTTATTGTGAAATAAAATATAAAATGTAAAGATGAGCCATATATAGGTTAGTGGAGTAAAGTGTATTTCAAAAATAAATTGTCTGCTGTAAATAGCATCTCCCTTGAATAATAATGTATCATCGTATTGTACTTTCACTATACAGCCCATATTTTAAGTTTATTATTTCTTTTGGTAACACTATAACAACTTTAGTTAATAATCAGTTATTAGATCATCAGTAAACTAGAGCCTTATGATTAGTAAATGTTTGATAATTATCTATAAATCATTTCTAAAAGATGAATAACTGTTATTTTGTTTAGTTTGTTTGAATTGAGAACTTTGCATTGACATGAAGTGCACATTCTTGGTTGGTTCAGTCTGCTTTCTGCAGGTTTTTTCCTGTTACTCTGCATTGATTATTTGTCTAATCAGATGATAATGATCAGATTCCAATTCATAATTTACAAATGCCGAAATATAGTAACAGTTACTGAGTAACTCATCTTTTAGAAATAATGTATAAATCATTATGACACTATTAAAACGAGATAATAGTTTATGGATGGTCTAATAACTGCTTTGTACTGAAAGGTATTAGAAAGTGTTACCTTACTTTCTATATTCACAGTAGGCTATAACGCTATCCACATGGTATTCTTACATAATAGCTTCATTTGAATGTTTTTCTCTTGCCCAAAGCTAAATATATATTTGAAGTAATTATATTGGATGTCACAATTTTTATTTTCCAGCAACTTATCTTGTGCTTGAAAAGTTTATGTGTTATTGGGTTGACTTTTGCTTGAAACTATGTATCCTACATGAATATTTACGATATTTACAATATTTAGATTATGTATTTTAATGTACAATTATAACGTATAATTATGGATAGGAAAATTTTTTTAATATCCTATTATTTAGAACGTGAGATGTTTCCTTCAAAAGAAGGTAAGCTAAACATGAACAAATATTTTGTATTGGTATGTCTTAGAGCTGTTATCTCGTCTCTTAATAAATATCATATCAACTAAATGTGCTGAAGCATTCATACATTCAACACTGCCACTGAGTACCAGACTAGGCAGCGCACAATATTACAGGGGCCCAAATCCCAAGCTACAATGCAAACAGATGAAACATAGCTAAAATCAGTATAAATGCTCATCGTACCCTAAGACCAATTTCTGAATAATTGTTAAAGGGCAACGTTAGGGGTAAACGTGGAATTTACTTAACAATGACGTCATTCTTTGTATATTCTATGTGGAATAATTGGAATGGCTAGTTCATTTTATTGGTCAACAGATATAAAACTGAGGTATTGTGTATTGTATTTGCCAGTATTGCAACTTTTTATGTATTTTTTATTTTGTTTGTTTTGCTTTAGATTTAATGGTTTTATTAATTAAAGGTGTTCACATGTTGCTCATAAGTGTGAGATGAAGAGTTTGTCCAAGACAGGGAACTATTTTGACTTGCGTCATACCTAGTTGCTCTAGAGCCCAATTATTTTTGTATATGTCTGATTCTGAACATTGGTCTCAAACACTTCACACAGGCATTGTATTATTATTTTATAGTATTGTATTATTATATTATTGTATTGTGGTATTTTTATATTATAGCATTATATTATATTGTACTATATTATATTATTATATTATAGTATTGTATTGTACTTTTATTATATTATAGTTTTATATTGCATATGCCAGTGTCGAAAGTGAATTATTGAAGATGAAAATGTAATATTTTGAAATCTATTTGTGGCATCATTTGTGTAATGACAACTGTCTAGCCTGCAGAAGTGGACTTAACATATGTGTCTTGGGGTATACAGCTGAACTGACTGGATGTTCTTCTCTTACCTTGAGCCTGAGAATTAGCCTAAAAATAAACAAATGACCAAAGATCAATATAATAATATAATATAATAGATAATATAATACAATATAGATATAGAAATATACATTTTTGGAAAAACTCACAAAATCTGATATTCTAAATAATTTACACCTGATGTTTCCTATTCATAAATTGTAGCCTGCATGTCCCAGTGGAAGTTATGGCTATTCAAAAGTAAATGTGTTGGCATAGAGCTGATTAGATCCACCCC
>JAVQIZ010132504.1:0-28190 GCA_036023535.2 Galaxias brevipinnis | reverse complement strand
TCTCCACCCCCCCCACCCCCCCCCCCCAATCCCAACCCCACCAGTGACCACATACAGATCTATGACTTTATTTAGAATCCCGGGTTTCCATTACCGGCTGCTTTTGTCTGTGGTGCAATCCGTTTGGACCAGCGATTGCTTGGACCTGGGAATCGATATCCCTCATTGAATTATCCTCTGTGTCGCCATGTCAATACATCAGACCTGACTGGGTAGCTGGAAAAAGGCTTGTCAGAAGCAACTGAGTTAGGGAGCAGCAAAGCTGCACGTCTAACCTCTCCTCTAGAGCCCCCTTATGGTTGATATGTTACATGACAGGACCAAACCCCAAATATGCTGCTGGAGTCTAAAGTTGGCTGTTACTTCGGGGATCTTTAATATACCTTTTATTGCATGAAAGGTAAATCTTGTCTTGGGTCAAATGAAGGTACCTACCTCTTAACGATAACAATTCACATATTGAGTTATACAGTCTATCAGTGCTGGTAATTTGACCTCATCCTAGCTACCATGCAGGATAGGCCTGTGTATTTTGATGAATAGAGTCCCTGTGATGTTAACACCACCACAAGGTGAGAGTCACCCTGAGAGGCAGGGTAAGGATTGACAGCCTTTGTACTGTAAACCTGTCTGCGCTGGTTGCAGTCAGTGGGCAAACGGTCTGGATACAATAACAAACATCCTTCTCCAGGGTCATCCAAGGCATTGCCACGTCTAATACTCCACTACTCTCCTTTTTCATTTTTTTTTTTTTTACTTTGCATCAGCTGAGGCAGAACAAGTTTTACTTTATCAGGTCCCAGGGAACACATGGTTGGCAGAAGGTGACGAACAGATGACTGCGTGCACACATAAGCAGAAATAGGAATATTGGGGTGTTTTTTTCTTTTTTCCCCACACTAATTGTATTCAGCCTTCAGCACACCTGTCTTTCATTCATCTTCTCTGCCCTCTCTTTCTCTCACTGTGTTTTTGGTCCGTCTCTTATTGTAAGCTCTTTGTCTCACATGGATACTGCATATACATTTTTATAAACTCTCCACTAGAAAGACACCCAACAGTGTGTTTTAAAAATGTATTTACCCACAAGAATCCCATTCCATGGGTGTCGAGCCAAAACATTGATGCAACATTTTTGCAAAGCAACCAACCTGTCAGTGCTTCTCTCCCATCTTTCCTCACAGTCTAAGATAAGATAAAAATAATAGGAGATCTGAGTGCTATCTTAGCTAGTCAACAATATTACACTGGACGTGTACACTACAACGGGCAAAGAGTAACGGCTCTGTACAAGCCTGGCGCCCAGTATTATCCCTGAGATGACAGAGAAGCTGTGCGGAGGAGGTGCTCATGGGCTATTCTCCTTGTCTGAAGACGGATGAAAAACATACTTACCAGATCGACAAGGCGGAGAGCCATATTTGGTGCGTGCCTCATTCACGATGCCGGTTGCCATGGCAGCCGAGAGAGTTTTGCGAGACACCACTGTTAGAATAAACCATTTATGACCTTTTCTGTGGCATGGGGTTATAACCCAGAGACAGTGGATATTACAGTATTTTTCCTAACAGTGTTTCATTCCAATCTTTACGTGACATCAATAGCGCTCTAACCAACTTCCGATGATTAAGGTTAGCTGTCTCCTGAGAAGACATGTGTACATTATGTCATGTATTTACAAACGAATGAAGGGATGTTGAGACACGGAGGATCAGAAACATGGATGCGTGCAATAAGCAGGCTGCTCTGCATTATGTATGAGCCATCTGTCACCATGACACAGTCTCCTGCCTCACTCGCCATGCACTGAGTCAGGAAACTGGAGCTAAGGTGCTAATTGGCCCGTTCACACCTCATTTCCACATGCATTCCAATGAGATTTGAGTCATAGACGTTGGCCTCAAAATAGTTTATGATCTTGTTAACAGCGCAGACAATGTTCAATGATGCCGTGGGGAAACTGATCCGACTGATCTTGAAATGAGATCCAACTGAGGATGATGAAGATGTGAACGCGTACGACATGATATGCTAACACTCATGAGGGTGTTAAAAGTCAGGTTCAAAATGTTTTCCCTCCTAGTGTATGTTTTCTTTGCACCCCCCCTGCATCCTGTGTCCATCCTGTCCAAAATCAAAGGCATCCGTGTCAGAAAATGTGTTCAACCCCCCCCCCCTCCCTACTTTTGCTCGTGTCTATGTTTGTTGTTTTATTGAAACCAGTCCCAACTAAATCATTTGAGAAATCTTCAGTTGTTAAAAAAGTCAAACTTATGTTCCCAGTGCTGGGCGACATTGGGGTGATTAGTCCCTGAGTCAGAAGGGCCTGTGGAACAAATCTTTATTGAAGGCAACAGGATTGTTGCTTACACACGAATGGAAATCGAGGCTGATTGATTTCAGCCCAATTCAGCACCTCTGCAATCAAATACTTGTGGAACACGACCATTGCTAGGGGAGACAAAGATAAAATGTTTCTGGCAACGCTAATTGAGTTGTCTTAGAGTAGGATACAACGAAGCAAGCTTCAATTCAAGTTATATCCATAATTTACCGACCTGAAATCATTTCATCACGTGTTTTCCCTTTTTATTTCTCGAACTCATCCACTGAATAAAAAAAACACAAAGTGCTTGTGATTGCATTCTAATCATCCAAAGTGCAACTTTGTCAACAAACTCTTAATTAATTTGAATTTGAAGAAGGCAAGTGGCAAAGACAATCCCCAAACGAACTCAAGGTTTGATTAAAATGTAAATCTAAACAAAAGCAAGCACATTAACAGCAGGCTGAATTAGGCTAATTGGATCGTCCCAGGACCCATATTTGCAGTCATTAGCACTAACCAGAGGTGACGGACACACTATTGCTCAGCCCACTAAATCCACCTGAGGTATGCTTCACAACATGCAGGGCTCATCTCCTCTCGTTTAATGCTAGCAGTAAATAATGGATATCTCGGCGCTCACTTAGGCCCACTGTTAGAAGCCATTTAGTGATAGCATGGCACTTTCTCCTCTGAGAACTCCAAGGTGAGATGGATGAAATACTAGTAAATGAAAGGTATGACAGGGTCGTCTAGCACAGTAATAGCTCAGGTGAGGCGGAACTAGAGAGAGAACAATTACCTGCTAATTGCAAGACACATTATTATAAGATATTATAGACTACAAAAATATTAAGCCTTAACTAGTTCCTAGAGCAGTGGTGTGTAGATTGTAATTCCAGATTGCATTGCATAAACAAACTCTTACATTTTTCTGTTTTACATTAACTCTCTCTCTCTCTCTCTCTCTCTCTATCTCTCTCTCTCTCTCTCTATCTCTATCTCTCTCTTTTTTTTTGGTTCCAGGTATGACTTTGTGGAGATTGAGGAGCCAACAGATAACAGCATCTTGGGCCGCTGGTGTGGGTCTCAGTTGGCCCCCACTGGCCACACATCCAAAGGGAACCAGATCAGGGTACGCTTCATCTCAGACGAGTACTTCCCCTCCGAGCCTGGATTCTGCATCCGCTTCTCCTTGCTCCCCATGGTAAGCTAAGCCCCTTTCTCACCATGCAAGCACTCACACAGCCATGTCACGCCACTTTTTTTAGATTATGTAAGTGTCTGTGGTTTTGGGATGTGTTAAAAGTACCTTGCTGTTTTATTTTATACGAGGCACTTAGGAGCTGTTGCTGAGAAGCCATGACTGGATGTTTTGTGACACGCGTTGCCTGATTGGTTGATTGCCTGGCTCTCCTGAGGATCCAGTCAGTTGGGGTTGTAGGAGAAGTTTTGTAGTGGGGATTTGATTGTTTTGATATCGAGTCTAGTGCCAACAGAGTCTAGGACTCTGAGACAAAGTGTAGCCCGTTGACCTTTGGTGCATTAATCCAAGAACTAGTTTAGTCATGATAAAATACATGATTCATATGCCCTCTATATAGTGCAGGCCGACATCCTCATCAAAGTGCATCGGCTTAATTAATTTATCTTGTCCTATTTCCATTTTAAACTTTCTGAAAAAAGTTTCTGAATATCTAACTTCACATGTGTCTATACCATTATAGATAATTTTTGTGTTTGTGTGTGTGTAGGGGCCTATTCCCCCATTCCTTGTTTTTTCCCATCATGTCCTTCTGCTCTCTCATCTCAGATCACACACAGCCGGCAGGCCCCATAGTCCCTGCCCCTTTCACTTCAAAAAGCCCATAGATAAACTGAAGTGAAGACTGCCATGTTTTAACCTGTCATGTTGCAGTTGTGTTTGCTGGCGTAGAGTAAACAGCTCTACCTCTCATTAATCTGTAATGGCCTCTAGCACTGCACAATCAGTTATGTTCTTGACAGGCGCAAATGGGAAATCGAGGTCAGCGACTTTACCTTTCTTTGTCTGTTTTAACACAGTCATTTGCATTCAATTTTGCATTTCTTTTTCTTCTTTTTATGGTTAAATTTTATCACTCTTTCAATATTACAAATTTACTTTATTTGATAGTTTATTCAGTCATTTTCTACTTTGGGTTATTAAGGAATTGCAAGAGTTTAGCTGCCAAGCGTTTGGACTTGCTCAATGGAAGCGAATCATTCTTTATTCTGTACATCTAATCTGGTTCATGTTAAAAAATTTAAGATTTAAGGACAAGCTGGGTGCTGCTTCTTCAAGGGGAAATAAGTATACTGTACATATTATTTATTTATACAGGTTCGACTAAGTACTGGGTGCTTCCAATACCCATACTACCATACTATTTTCCATGCCAGAATATTTAGTATGTCCCAATGCATAGTATATCAAATGCAGTATGCCAAAAATACCAGGGTGTCCTACCACAGTACGCAAGCAAGCATGCCTTTTCTGGTTATTCTGACCCACAATCCTCTGCGAAGCGGAAGATACGACTGAGCTGCCCCGAGGGAACACAAATGTAACACCAACCGTTTTCAAATTTTGCGCTATGGACTGCGACGGATGTATGAGCAAGAGAGTCAAAGTTCAAGGCGTAATGTTGTGATAAAGTGGCATGCCCCGATTGTATGCATACTGTACATGCACACATACCAGGTGCATGTATCAGACCTCAACCTTTGAGCCTATCAATATATAATCTATTCTAACAAAAGTTTTAACATTATCTTATAGTTAAAATGTTTCGTTGTGATGTTTTGTCCCATTAAGAGACTCGAAGGGTCTATGTTTCATGATAATTTCCATTTATTTGTATTTATCATGGCTTGGCTAAATGCTACATCAGCACACCTTTTGTAGTGTACTGTACTATTACAGTATACTATTACAATTTATTATAAGCCATATTTAGGAAATACAATTATTTGTATTATGATTGTTATAAAAAATACGTTGTGAAACTATATCCCACAAAATCCAAACCATATGATCAACATCATACATGTCCTAAGATTGTATTTAGCTTGAACACACCTGCAAAGCGTCAAACCTACTGTACATTACTGCAGGATATTTTTTATTGTACCTTTGATGAATGATGCCAAATAATTATGGCTTCAGAAACAGCGGTGACTCACTGATGGTGCGGGGCATTCCACTTCAGCATTCCATCTCAATTTAGACACTGACAAAACACGAGAAGGTACATCTTAAACCGATCCTCCTTAATGATTTAATAGACATGTCAAACTTTGATGTGAAATGCCCTCAGAACCTCTCATTTTTCCAAAGGGTGGTGACTTATGCAATCATGCATGTCATCACCTTTCAATCCTCTCTAAATGAGTTCCATTGTTTAATCAAATGTTGTATTAAGTACAGGCATTTATATCACCTGTCTCATAATCAAACGATTATCAGCCTTTTGAAGATTCAGACATTCTTCATGTGAGCACATTGAGCGTATTGAGAAAGCAAACACTGGCAATGAGAATAATTGCAAAAATATCCTTCAACTTTGTTAAATGTCAAAACGTTTGCATAGTTTAAGTGAATCGACGTTGCTCACTAATACAAAGCGAGACTTTACCTTCAATACAGCTCAATCCAGACGGTTTGCTTTACCCCATCAGATCTATCACTGCTATTTGATCATGCTGTGTGTTCCCTATTGAAATAGGCATGGGGAGTTACACTTGGTGCTCAGTTGTCTTAAGTAAAATCGATTTGCACGTGGATTGGATTGCATTACACTGACGATCAAAAGATGGGCTGATCTCTACTCTAGGTGTTGAATGTGTACATTTGATTTTTTTTCAGTGGTATTTGTGGTATTTCTGAAAGAACATGTCTAGTGGAAGGAGTTGTTATCTGGTCTACACATTGAACACATGTGACATCATGTTTTAGATGTTGTCCATGTCAACTATCATAACTTTGTATCTGCTGTTACTACATAATATCATAAATCATATAATAGCATTATTATGAGGAAAAATAGATCCATGTTAAGAATCAATGTGGCATTCTCTTAAGTTGGCAGAAGTTGGTGTCACTATTAGTAGACCTGAAACCTCTGAAATGTTTCCATTCCATTGGCATAGTAACAAAGCATGTGCTTTGATGTGATTTCTAGAACTGCTTTACCCATTTTTCAGGGCAATATCACTATTTGTTTATGTGAATGACCATATCATGGTTGTGCAGATCATCGTTTATATTACAACTAGGGTATAGTGTGCCAGTGAAGCATAAAAAAAGAGGAAATCATACATTCTAGAGGACAGCGCAACTGGATTCCCTTGGTGCATTCATTGGGAACTGGAATTTCAAGCTGGAAAATCCACAATCTTTTCTCTCTTTGGTCAAGTAGTGCTACAGGAACCTTAGGAAAGAAGTTTGGTCTATATTTAAAAAAGCAATACATTATTTTTGCAAACTACCATAGTGGAGACAATAGGGGGGAAAGAAGACATAGGCAGTGATTTAAAGATAGAGATTTAGGAAAAGTGAAATGACCAAAGCAAAGAGCTGTTCAAAACACATCATGGAACAGAAGGAAGAGTTCCTGTGATTGGGAGAATATTTAGTTGCATGTCGATGTCTCTTTCGGCCCCAGGTGACCAATTTTTCACACAATTGGCTTTCTTAAAATTAGACAAGGGAATATGGAGAATTAAAGACGATTTTGCATTTAACACCTCTTGCTTGGGGAATGTACATCTATGAAAATTGATGTACTGCTTATGAAGTGTCCACTGGGTATTTAAAGGCACAGCGAGAGTAAGAAGTGGATGGTGGTAGAGACATGGCACTTCCATTCAAGACTTAGTGGTCAAAGATTTGGCATGTGCTTAGGGAGAATGCTTTTTATAACAACCTCAATTGTGGTATGTGGATTGTTACCAGAGAGATTGTTGAGGCCTTGTTGCTTGATATATTTTGCAGGGAAGTGGTTTGCAATTATGTTTATAAATTGTACATTGTGCCTCCCACATTGCTATTTTTGAATGTTCATCTTAGCACAGTTAGATGGACTTGTTATTAAGTTACCTGAAACAATTCGGTGCAGTTTTCTTATAAAAGAACAGAGAAATGTAGTTGTCTGCTCAAGAAATACCTCATAACTCAATATACTATATATATAGGAATACTCCATACTCTTCAATATTGAATACAGGAATACTCAACATCCTTTAATGCTCTTTTCGGTTGTTCTTTGTTTTTGTTTATCATGCTTTGTACCACTATCTGCAACCCATTGCAACATTCGCTTTGTAGTATTACACATTTTCCCTCAAGAAAGATTCACTCAGAATAGCAATAGTTGTTAGTCTGTTGGATAAATTGTTCTAAGCTTCTTGACAATGGTTTGCACAGTGATATCCCAAAAAAAGCTTCAGGGGTGACAAATTCTATGCAGAAAATATTTGCCATTTGGAATGTTCAGTTGTAGTCTGCCCTCTTTACTCTACAAACCGAACAGTCTGTCATTTTTGGCATGAATCTCTGTCTCTGAGAATTGTGTTTGAGCACTTGTCTGTTGCATAAGCTTTTTCCTTATAGTAGTGACACCACCATCAGCCAATGTGAATTACCTTCTAACAAGGGCTAAGAAACACAATGGATGGCATTTTTATTTTGGGTTTTATACCTCTTGTGATTAAATGCCCAGTGAATCCCAGTTGTTAAGATACAGTATCCATATTGTTAGAAAGAGCTACATTGTGAACATGCAAACTGCAGTGATGAGGGAAAAAACATGTCCAGGGTTGCTAGGCAATAGGAGTTAATTGATTAGCTGCTGAGAAAAGAAGGAGAGTCAATGACATTTTTGATAATAATTGTCTGAATAATATACATATTGAAGCCTCATTGGCTCTTCATTGAAGAGACCCGTTTTGTTTGTTGGTGCACAGTACATTTATAGAAACAACATCGTGCCATAGTTCACTATTTCACAGACGTTCTGCCGGTTGACTGTAATGGTGGCCCTTTAAAGTGCTTTGTTCCACAACACCCCCTCTGAAGCCTAGCATCCATTACCAACATTTTTTTTCATATCAGTTGTGCATCTGCCTCTGAAGGACCTCTTGGCTTAGGCATCTGACGCTTCCTCTTTTTGTACCGTTAACTGGAAGTATGCACCACCATTGGCATTCACAACCTGTCAATGGTTTGCAGTCTAGACTTTTTTGCTGAGGCTAAAACTAACAGGAGTCACAGTAAAGGGGACCAGCACACACACCCTTTTCTTTGTCAGCAGTCCAGAAATGTAGTTTTAGTTTCAGCATCATAGGGTGTCAAACACTTAGCGTCAACACAACTTTATGAACCTAAGGCTTCTGTCGTCTGTTGCTGTCGTGTCAGAACATGGTGGCTTTTCTCTCTCTCTCTCTCTCTCTCTCGCTCTCTCTCTCTCTCTCTCTCGTTCTCTCTCTCTCTCTCATTCTGCTCTATCTCCAGAGGCAAAGAAAACTGAGGAAATGTGGACTATAATTTCACAGTGTATTACATGGTATTATGCTGTCACTGAATCAGAGCGGCAGTTCCTGTATTGCCTCCATTATTCAGTGCGACAATGCCAATCGGTGACAGTTTGGTTTCGCTGATTCATTCCCTATCGTTGGGATCTGAATGAGCCTGGAAACTGCCTTTTTTTTCCGGTCTGCAATTCCTTTATTTCCTTTATTACAGCGGAAAGAACTCCGTGTTTTGTTTCTATTGTGTTTGTTTCGCTGCAGTCTTTAGAGGATGACTTTCGAGGTTCTGAATTAATTTTGAGTGACAAGCAAAACATGAGTAGATTGATCCCTCAATTATTGAATCAGTATTTTATTATTATTCATGTTCAAATTGAAGTAATATTTAGGAGACAGTGGAAAATATGTAAGGTTCTGAAAATGCATGCATTTCCTTTTACAAAATTGCTTATTTCATTGCATTTTTAATAAGCCTTTGTCATATATTATATCCCTACCAAATGACAAGAAAGGCTTTATGCACTATCAATGTTTCGCCCACTGTATTTCCCCTCTGGTTAACATGGCGATACATTTGGCTTGTCAATCAGATGGGATTATATTCACCTCAGAGGCGACCAGCAAATCTACATGCTGACATGTCTGAATGGCCCACTGGAGTATTGCAAAACAGAAAGACGTCTAGATAGGGGGATTACATGTGCCGTGCTTTGAGAACATGCACGGGTATCGGTCTATATAACTGCTTCATGGGAAGGAATATCTGTATCTGGACACAAACAATGCTGCCCCCCAAGGGAACTAGGCTGGAATTGATTATCTCTTCATATTCGATGATTTTACTTGAAATAACTATCCGTAGTATCCATCCATGGTATCAATTTGAGAACCTGGTGATTTGTAAACAATACGACTGTGGACTAACATAATTACAGTATGCATTATACTTTACTAACCAGTTTTTTTTTACAGAATGATCTTCATCAATAACAAGAGTAATGCAACTATTAACTTTTTTTAATATTTCGCTTTTTTTTCTCTCGCTCCAGATTGTCTCCGAGCCTGAGGTCCCTGCGTTGCTCCCCTCTTCCCCCCAGAACGTGGGCCTCCTTTCCGAGGCTGTTGCCAGTCTAGGCACAGTGGAGGAGGTCATGAAGTACCTGGAGCCTGAGCGCTGGCAGCTGGACTTAGAGGAGCTCTACAAGCCCACGTGGCAGGTGCTTGGAAAGTCATTCATCCTTAACAAGAAGTCCAGAGGTATAACATCTGTCACATCTCCAACATTTTACAAAGGGTTGGATATGTCTGAGAACGCAAGGAAGAAAATATGTTATATGGTTATATTAGAACTGTGGCTGGGTGTAAAACTGTCGGATCACTTTTGAAGCCAAGCCTTCACAAACAAGAAAGTGTCCGTTTTTTTTAGAATTGCTTCACGATTAATATCTGAACCTTGAGGTAATTTCTCCAAACTGTGGACACAGATCTCAGAACAGATCATCAACATGCACTTTATTTTCAAATCTTTTTTTAATTGCTTAGAATGACAAGAACCGAAAATTATTTGGTAATTGAAGTATTTATATACTTTGATACCAAGGTACAACATGGCCGAACGTGTGTGTGTGTATGTCGCCCCCCCCCCCCCCCGACACTTTGTAGCTGGACTTATTTTCGATTTGACCTAGGTTTTTGATTTTATTTCATACAGTAAATAGATTTCTATTTTGTTCAGTGATTCCACTATTTATCTCTACTACTCCAGGTATATATGCATTTAAAACCATATTGAACATTGTCAATTTTATAGGATTGTACAAACAACTGAACAGTGAAGATATCGGTATATTTTCTGTGGGTGATCTGAACTGCTGTTCTTTTAGTATTTCATGATAAATTAGTTACTTGAACCAATGATCCTGAAGTTGCAAGGTTTCATCAAAGATATAAATGCACAATCCAAGATTATGAACATAGGACTATCCTGTGTTGCAAGTGTTGACAGTGTTGTTTTTAAGGTGTTGAAAAATTACCACAAGGTTCTGAAATTAGTGTAGAAGAGATTGTAAAACAGACTGCAACTTCGTAGTAATTTCAATTTCAAATATTAGTAAAATCGTATATTCCGATCTTAACTATTCTCCTTAAGTTAAATAGATAAATTCAGATATGTATTTTTACATTTTGTTGAACAGGCGTGGACCTCAACCTTTTAAGAGAGGAGGTGAGACTCTACAGCTGCACACCACGCAACTTCTCTGTGTCTCTGCGTGAAGAGCTCAAGAGGACTGATGCCATTTTCTGGCCCAGTTGCCTCCTGGTCAAACGTTGTGGAGGCAATTGTGCATGCTGCTCGCACCGCTGCTTTGACTGCCAGTGTGTGCCCACCCGGGTCACCAAGAAATATCATGAGGTAAAAAATTTGCACTTCATAAAAAAACTTCTTTAGCTCTAGCATCATAATTCAGCTCTATTAGCCTGGATTTACTTATAACGTGTGCTACACTGTTGGGGCTGAAAAAAAACATTTACATGAGAATTTTTACAAACAGTAGATTTGTTTTTATTACAGCATATAGCATAGCATAACAAGACACAAAAATTTAAACAGAGCACCATGCTAATGAGGCTGATTGCGGCACATTGTCAACATTCACGTTTTGACATTGTATTCCGTGTTTGATGTCATGGCAAACGTTGCTATCTCTCCCTGTTTCTTCTCTCTAGGTTCTGTTGTTGAAGCATCGAAGCGGTGGACGAGGCTTGCAGAAGTCCATGACCGATGTGGCTTTGGAGCACCACGAGGAGTGCTCCTGTGAGTGCAAGGACGACTGGGACTGATAGCCAACCATCCTGTGTACCAGGAGACACCAGCCTCCCAGGAGACACTAGAAAATGCACCTCCCACTTCCGTTCCAATCAATCGGGAGATAACGAGATGGTTTTGCATATCTCATGTGTCATTTTACTAATTGGATGGAACAGACTGAAACCTACTCCGTTTTCTGGATGAATATGGCTTCTGTTGGGGTGCCTGTTTACATTGAGTGCATTTGAAAGACAGGAGATACAACATAATGCACTAATGGACATATTTTGTTGTCTTTATGTAGCTCTGAATCGTTTTTTGTATTGATTTTCAGAGATAGGAATTGGTGCTAAGGTACATTTGTGGAAGTGTGAGTTTAGTACGCAGCTCTTATATTATACTTTTTAAGAGATCTCGTTAAAATTGAACACACATGGCTTAAGACTGTCTTGGAAAATTGGCTCCTCTTCATTCAAGTGCTTTTTCCTGTATATATATAAGTGGACCTGCCTCAAGGCTTTCTTGGCCGGGACTCTATTATTCTCATCGAGAAGAAGAAATTATTTTTTATTAGTGAATCTCCTCATCATGTTCCCTATATTTTTCCACTAATTAGTTATTTCGAGTAGAGTAGCCATAATAGTCTGGACTTTCCTTATGTGACTGTATTAAATGTAAATAATTCGTTACATGTTTTTTTAATACTATCATTAACCAAAGAGGCCCAGTGAGAGGACAAAAAGTTGCACACTTCAATCTAAAGTGGGGAGGTCTGTTTTATAATAAAATTTGATGCACGTTCTGTCTCAGCAATGATGTCATGATCTGCTTGCTTTAGGACTCCATGTAATCTCAATTAGTGCCTTAAAAAATTCTGAATGGTTGATATTGTATATTTATTTGTTTCATGAAAGGGAAACGTTTGTGGCTGTTTCGCATTCTGTTAGGTTTATGTAGTAGTAAGTTGTTTTTTTAAACATAATTTTTCATGTGTCATGTCAAGTATGGGTGTGTTATTTTTTTATGCATACCGAAGTTAGGCATATTTTAACACTGCTTTCTGTGACAACGGTTTATGTTTTCCATTTTATCTAAAAACAAGAATAAATCATTCAGGTTATATCTAGTTTTGGATACTTACTCTGTCACAAGATCTTGAAGTGCTAACTATTTTAACCACCTACGCTATTGGCTTTTTTTTTGTGGTTCAATTCAGTGTTGTAAAAAAAATACTTGCACGGGGGCCATTTGGAATAGTCTGCTAAAAGACATGGAAAAACATAGGTGTGTTGTTGAAATTACTCCATTGCTTTCTGTCCATAATCATCCGAATCCCTCATCCATCCAAATTAGACAATGTTGCACAGGTCCACTACGGCATGTGTATTGTAGCTACGGACTCTTCAATGTGAAGAATTTGCCTTTCCCAGCATGCACCACCAGTTGCTGCAAGGTTAAATCCATGCTGCATTACATAAACTAATTAATTCAACATATTGTATATGAGAGATTGGTAAAACAGTCTTATTCTTACTCTCGGTGTCTTAGTCCACTGTTAATGGCTTTGCTGTGCTCACAATGTATGGATTTGTTACTTTAAGTTGGTGTTGCATCCAATCACACAGTAGATGTTAAGCCATAAAACATACTATGTTTTTTTTCCTGAAGACTTTACCCTGGAAACCTTGACAACTGTCCTTCACCACACCTATAGCAAGGTCACTCGGGGAGTTTCCCATTTGTCCATCTAAGATTGTAGTGCCAGCCAATTATTCTGATCTAATGTTAGGCCTGGCAGCACTGACGTCAGATGCTACTAACTGCATAAACCACCTGACCGCCTTTTTTTCTTTCTTGTTTTTTTCTTCTATTTTTTCTTTACAATACTGAAACAAACTTCTTACCTCAGATGGTCCAAACCTCTGGGGGTTTTTTTCTATTTTTTTTCTCTCCCCTCTGTTTGCTTTTTTTTTTTACTGGCACATGATATTAAACAAAATGACCACTTGCTCTGACTTTGTGGTGAGGAGGGTTTTGAGGAATGTCTTAGTTTGTGCAGGGAATGCTGTCCAGTAGGTACCCCCTCCAGCCTGCACCATTATGTAAAAATGCCATCCTACTCAGAGCTAAGCCTGCTGCATTTGAAACAAGAAATCTAATCTCTATTTGGAAGCATTACGTCTAAAATCGCTGAGTTCAATGAAAGTAACTTAAGAACTCAACTTATGGGGTTACTTTTTTAGTCTTTCCACCTGCATTGAACCTAACTTTCAAGAACCCAGCTGATTTTGCCTTCCCCTGTTCAAACTGAATTATCACCAACCCTGCCGGAACACTAGCGTGTAAAAATACTCCCTGGAGTCACACACCTTGAATAACGCACAAATCTCTGTTTGAATGGACTCGTTGACGCTTAGAAATTATGAGTTTCTGTCAACCTGTTCGCTTGACCTTCTTGCTACACCATTGCTTGTCTTTGCAGAGGTTTCTTTGGCTACCCAGCTTTCATACAACAGAGACTTTTCATTTTCAGCAACTGTATGCTTGTTGCCTACGTTCAACAAAAATGTGTGTGGGCAGTCACAATGTGAGGATTCCAATTGAAAACTGGACCATCATAAAAAGAGAAATTGTACATGGAGGCGTTGCGATGATTCAGCACAGTTAACCTTCAGAGGGAAAATACAGTGAACTACTGCAGCTGTAGTCTCGTAACTAATAAACTGTTGGCACACATAGTTTGGGTATAGTCACATTTTAAGGGATTAAAACTGTTTCTGTTTTAATGAAACTATACAGGTAGTAACTTACATCTGTTATGTTCTGCTCCCAGAAACTTCACCAAACACCCTTTAAATTTAGAACAGCATATGTGAACCCTTTCATGGATGACAGCTTTATTTCATAATTCATAATAAAACTAGTTGTTTTGCTGTTGCAGTGGCATTTAACTACAACGCTAAATTTAACGTCAGTGAATATCAATTACGATGTGGGTTCATTTATGACACTGTTAGATCTTTGACCAATGATTGATTGGAAATGTGGTTACCCTACTGTTGGAGCATTTATCTCTAGATGATGTTTCAAGCATCTCTAATTGGGTCAGCAAATGGACACACAGGCCATTTGGTGGCTTGGTGCACTTTCATAATTGTAGAGAGCATGGCCTGTGGTTTGGGGGAAAGCCTGCTGCATTACTGGGAACTGCAAGGTTGCTGACATCAGAGTGGAATTAATCGTATTGGGTAAGGAAAACGTTTGCCAAGCACTCGATCTGTGAAATTATTGTTAAACATAGGTTCAAATGTTCGACAGATATTTAGCTATACAGGTGTGTCAGTGGACCCTTATCTTTTCCCTGTACATGTTCCAAAGTTATGTTGTAGTATAGTTATAACTTCCTTGGGTTATTTATATTGACTAATACATTTATTAAACATGAACAAGTCTCACATTTTAATAAACAATTAAAATCCACAAATGCTTTATCAATTATGAAGGGAAAATGTCTGCCAATGCTTGTTTTTAATGTGCTGGAATTCATTATTTCTTAGTTGACCCTCAAGTCCATGAAGGCCTTTTATTATTGCTACGGTGCAATCAACATCCTCCTACACTAACTACACTAAATCACACATAATTTAATGATCAGCTTTGCAAATAACAATACTGTGATATGGTGTAAAAACACAAACATAGCACAATACGACACGGGAATGTAAACAAAGCAAAATCCGTTTTGTCATGCCTCTCACAGTCGATGCCATGACTCAATCTATTAAGCCCTTGGCCATGAGGTAAATACATTATTACTAACAGGAAAGGTCACCTATTACTGCTTCAAGTCTTTATCTCTCCCTATATCTATCGGTAAGAACACCATATGCATTTGCATTTGCATGCATATGCATGTCTCTCTCTCTCTCTCTCTCTCTCTCTCTCTCTCTCTCTCTCTCTCTCTCTCTCCCTCTCTGGGAGAATCATGTCATGACGGGAGAGCACATTCTTTCTTCTTTTCTTTTTTTGCACAAAAATCCTTATGAGAGTTGGCAGCTGTGTAATTTGTATAAGGTTGTACAAATAAAAAAGGAAAAGGACAAAGCTTGGTGACATGCTGTGTCCATTGCTAGAAGACCTCGCTGTGTGAGTGTGAAGTCATCTATTACTTCGTATGGTCATCATCAGACCAATAATGTCTTCATGATGGAATACATTCATAATGCCCACCAAGGTATCGTTTCCTATTTGTCCTTAATGTTTTGTGAACAATAGTTGTATAGTATATATACTATATAAACTGTATATAATTTGTCTATACATGGTTGACTGACTGAGGCAAAGTCTCATTTGCAGCAGTTGCCTGTTTATAAGGCAGGAATTTATAAATAAATGCTAAAAAAACAGACCAACAAAATGAACAGAGAGGGACAGTGATTCATGGAGTTGGAGGCAAATGGAAAAGGATTGCCTGCTGTAGGTACTGTACATCATAACGTATGGCAGTCCGTGTACCTGAGGGAGAAACTCTGCTTCTGTGAGACGTCGGCCTTGCCACTGGCCTTCAATAACTCAATATCTTGTGAACTGTACTCCAACATTAGGAACAATAGCGTTTGGCATCAATATTTTAGTATTGACCTATTGGCGAGATAAAATTACCAATTTTGAGTTAAGCACTCAACATAATACAGTTCACATTTCCTTCATACTCAACACTGACCTGCACTTAAGCCACGTGTTGCTCCTCTTTTAGGAAGCTATGGACCCCCCAGGAATTTATCAGAAAATAAATTTTTTTGGAGCAGAGGAAAACTTCTAATGTGGGACAGATTAATGGAGGGCCTCGCAGGTGACAGATGCATGCTCCATCTGTCCACGGGTGCTGGAGGTCAGACCGTCTCCCAGGGGTCAGTGACTAATCATTCAGTGGGAGTTCCCCACCGAGCCAAAAGGACACACACACACACCCGGGCCTGGAGACACTGACAGATGCGCAAGAAGACTCTGACTGACACTTGAGGAATCTACTTCATGCCCGAAAGGAGCTGTCTAGAAATAGACAGATAGTCAAATATTACATCTGTTTGGCTGAGTTACTGACTCAATGCCGCCTTTACATAGTTAATGTATCTGTAACATTGTTGAGTGGGCTCCTAGAAAACCTGTACGTGTGTGCATGTCTAGTTAACTTCCCACACACAAAGTTCAATGAAAAATAACTGTGAACGTGCTACATGATTCAATAAGGTTGGGTCCGTAACCATACTCGTTTCTTTCAAACATTGCCAAATGAAAGAGGGTTATGGAGCATGAATCCTCAAACAGAGCAAGAGGTCAAATCAAAGATGGCTTTCAAATGAGCCTTGCCAAACTTGCAGGGGAGGTGGGTTTCTTCTGGCAAAGCTTTCTATTGAAGCTATTGTTCTCAGTCTGTCAGATATAGCGTGGGAGAGTGTTTGGGATTTACAGTTTTGTGGTAGGTAAGTTCAGGGAGTTCTTTCCTCTTACTGATGAATTACCTGTCCCTGGTCTGCTTGCTGTGAAAACCAACTAGTAGAAGCATATTCAGTTTCAGCTTTGTTACACTCTGCTGCTCTGCTCTGTTCTGTTCTGTCACAACATTATAGGAAACCTTGACTATCAGCTATGGTACAGTTGCTAAGCAACTTCAGCAATTCAAAAAAATGTGTAATTCATCTCCAATTGATTATTCAGTAAGTTTATGTTATGCTTTGTTAATAAATTGGAAATCAATTGAAATAACTAAAGGGGAGACAGGTAAAGTTAACCTGTACACAGTCAAATATATTGTTCACCATGTCAATGTGCTTCCTGTTAACCTGCCTTTCACTGGTCAAATAATTACTGATCCAATGTGGCCTAGACCCTCATGAATGGTTTCTTGTCCATCCTGTGACTTGAAAGTCCTCCAAAAATAGACAGGGAGATTTCCTCGTTTTCATCACCCACTCAGGGCACGAGTGAGCGGGAGGCCACAAGTTCCTCGTGTTAGCATAGCACCCCCACATTAGCAAAACACAGGGTCTCTCTTTGAGACTGCAGACAGAGATTAATGGTGTCTAATGCCATTTGTTATTCTTTCCAGGAGGAAACCTACTGAACCGCCACTGTTTCAACTGTATTTTTCTAGACGCCATCATGCGATAATGAGACTAGGAACTCCCAGTCTCTCAGGTTGCATTACTCATCCTAAAGGTCATGGCTTGTTTAGAGCTAGAGAAAGTTCAGGTGGGAAACAATCAGAAAGAGTCATAACAGATGTTGACTTTTAAAGAAAAAAATGGGTCAGAGAACCGATAGTATCATTATTATTAGGAATATTAACAATTTAAAGTGTATACAAAATACTCACACACAGCTGTGATATACCACAGTGAGAGGTCTTTTAAATGGCAGTCATTCATTTAAACATTATTTACTCTAGAGGGATGATTATATTATAGAGTTTAATGAAAACAGATGAAAAAATACTGTATATTTTTGTTTGTGAAGAGAGTTGCAATGTTTGTTTTGCATTTGCAAAGAAATCGGCACGGTTTACCAGAGTTCCCATGATTTGTCCCTAGATTACAGTTCCAGTGGAGAGCAGAGTAGTCTGGCAGAGCAGTAGAAGAGAACTCTGTGGAAATTAGCTATCTGCAGGGTTAAGGCATACAGTAGCATACGGTGTAGAAGACGGTGAATGTCTTTCTCAGGCACACAGCCTAGTGCAAGGCCACTGTTAAAGTACTGCAAATAGCCTCAGTTGAGAGACACTGCCCCGGTCAAATGGCTTACACATCCTGTTTTCATTTTGGACCCAGTTTGAAATGAGGGTCACAGACCACATTTAAGGCCCAACACATTGCTAGTCAGCAATTCACTAAATGTCCCATTCATGTGGAGAGGAACTACTGGGTTGGCCACTATAATCTACTTAACCGATGTGGTAAAATGGAAAAAACAACGGATGGAGTCAGTTTACGCTGCTAATAGTGAAGGTTTACAAATGAAGGAAACCACCCTGATGACATAAGGTCGTTTTCGTTTCAGAGGGTAGACATTTCAGCAATTTCCAAATCAGCCCCTGGAAAATCTCAACAGAATGTTTTTCTTAATCGCACACAGCTCTCAGGAAACACACAGCATATTCACTGCAAATTGCAGTAGCAGAATACTAATTAGAAGAAAATGTTGTATGTTTTAAACAATTCTTTTTTTTTGTCCTTGCCGTTAACAATGAAGACATGTATTTTAACTTCAGAAGTAGTGAGGCTTAAATATTCTCCAAGTCAGTATACAAAATGATGAGCACACCATAGATCCTTTTAGTGGGAGGCAGAAACAAAAGTTGGTTTGAGTGTACCAGCTTTTATGAAAATCGCAGTGGGCATCATGGATTTTGAAAAGCAAAGTCAAAATCAACAATGGAACCCAAGCGTTTATGTCTCTCTCAAATCTCCTCAATGGAAGTGGCCTTGGATACAAATAACCTACCACCAAACATTAGTGCTGTCGGCCAAATTGCAAATTGGGAGCAACGTTGTAGTGGGCATGATACCACTCAAAACAAACAAAACACTTGTTCAAAAGAAAAGCACCATTGGTGAAAATGTTCTACCCTGACTTCCAGTGCTAGGAGATAAAGTGCTGAATATTGTGAAAAGGCAGATAGGCTTTGATGTGAAATCTATTATATACTTTTTATAGATTCCACAGTTAAGTTTTTTTAAATGCCAATTTCAATTTAGTCCGAAATAAGTGGCCTTTGATGTGAAAATGACCAAACTGCGTCTTCATGCATAAAGCTTTCACCAAGTTTTTCATTTATTTTCATCTTTACACTATCAAACAAAAAGCCAGAACTTCATGTATTGAATAGCTTTTACAGCCTATCAAACTCCACAGTCTTCCTTATAAAAATGCCTTTGATGTCTGGCTTAGATCTCGAAGATCAAACATTCTAATATAAAAACTGTTATGGCATCACCAGGACATCATAAAAACGTTATCCACCTATGCTGGGACCACAAAGCTCCTAAGATTTTGATCTGAGAAGGTATTGTCTTTGGTAAGTTACTCCTGTGTTATATGAAGTTGGATCAGAAAAAAATTTCTTCAGTGTCATAAGCCCCCTAGTAGTCCAAGATACATTCCATGATGGGTTATTGTCAGACTCATGCTCCCTCTCCAAACATCAGCATCACCTTATTAATTATGGACCCTTGGGTTAATTGATTTGCGTTTATAGGCACAGCCTAGAGTGCTCTGCCACTGGTATTTTTTAAATATTTTATGGAGCTTACGTGACGTGTCTTTAGTTTACGTATTTAAGTTTATGGCTATCATTTGTGTTTGTTGTTTTATTAGTGAAGTTGTTTTGGTGTTTGCCTGGAGATCCTTTTATTACAACCACTGACTCATCTGCACCTGCATCTTGACAAAGGAATCATTACAATTATATTGTCAATGAGGCATAGATCACATCATGGCAACATTTAAAAAAATAAGTTATTATAATAAAAAACATGTCACTAGATATTTTATGCTTATTGTCAGCAGATATAGGCCATTCAGATTAGACTTTTTATTCAGTAGGTATTTAACTGCGATGGCCGTTCAGTATCATTGCACTCTCTGCCTGTGCAAAATTTGGTAAATCAGTGTAAAGTGCCTTTTTTTTCAAAGCAGATGTTTTTGCATATCATACATAGCAAGCTCCAGTCTTTTTTTTTTTTTTTTTCATAATTTTTTTACTGGCAACGTCTATGTGGTAGATTGTTGATGGGTTGAAAGCTTGAAATAAATTGTTTTGAAAAAGAGCAAACAAACCCAAGTTTTTGTTCCAGCTTTGACCTTGGCTATTTAGATCCAGTGCCTTCTGGGATGCAAACAAAAAGCCCACAAGTGCTGGAAATGGTAATTGCACATCTCATGCTATTATGGTCCAGACTGAACGGTTAATTGTTCAAGTTCACCTGTGCAAATAAAATAAAATATTGACATTCCAAACCTCTCGTAAAATATTCTATCTCAGTCCATGATAAGAATAATTAGCGTAATAAGCAGAATGCTTGTTGCATCTAAAACTGCCAAGGGGGCCAAAAAGGCTGGTAGTGGTGTAAAGCTTAAATGGAGGTAATTATGGTTTAAATATTCATCGTAAATAATTGTGTTGGCCCCTTGGAATGGCTGATGGGAAGCTTTTGATAAATTGGCATTGCACATGGTGTCTTAAATGGCTTTTGGTCCTGGTTTGCACTTTTAACTGAAGAAATAAGCAGACGGGTTTGTAAATATGCGAGCCATTCTACAGTAAATTACTTTAAATAAATATTACAGTCCCACATTTGTCCTGCGTTTTACATCATATTATGATGCAAGAAGTGCCACCAACACAACTCGTTCTCAACTTTGTAAAAAGATCTCACTTGCACGTTTCATGGGAATGGGAACTTACCTGAGCTGCAGGAAATCAGTTTGTTTTCAACTTCTCAGTTAGTGATGTGCTTGTCTGTCTGACAAATATGCAGTTTGATAGCTGATGGGATCGTCTTCCATAGCATGTTTTGAGGAGTGCAACCAATGAGAGACCTGTTTTGATTCAATCTGCAGCATTTAGACCGTCTTCAGATTATCTTTTCAAAGAGACACTTTCATTTATGAGATGGCTAATGACATACAGTCCAATATTTAGAGATGTCACTCTCTTTGTTGTGGGTGTTGGAAAAACAGATTAATCTGAAACCAAACACTTCTGTGATTTAATAAATGGGTAAGAACACTGCATTTTTACAAGAAAATAGAACATTAACGAGCTCAATTTCAACACGAATGATCCAGTGGAGATGTAATAATTTGGAGCTCCATCAAGTTAGACAACAAGGAGATATTGCAACAACGTTGCAGGTCTCCAAATTTTTCAAATTGTCGACTGTAAACCACCAAAAAAGACGTCATACAGTGGCAAATTGGTGGACATCTGGGAGTCCAGTGACCCTCAAACCCATCTGTTAGAGCATATCAAAGTGACTGGCTAGACAAAATGTGTACTTCCATTTACAAGGACTGCCGAGATCATGGTTGCCATGACAACATTATATGTCTCTATTTTTTGATTAGTATGCCATCTGAGGCTAGAAAGCTTGAGGAGGGGAATAAAAAAATACAAGGTTATGTAGCTTCTCGCAAGGATATTTTATATTTGGATTAGATTTTATCTTTTTCTTATTTCTTATTGTCTTTCTTATTTATTTCTACAGGTTTTCAAGAGGGCTTATTTTAGAATTTTGTGTAACATATAAGCATGGATACTGTGAAATAATATAATCGACATTTTTATGAGCATTACATTCTCCAAAGAATGTCAAAGTGTCTTTCATCATTCAACTAATTATCACATTATACACAAAACGATACAGTTAGGAAGCCTGATCTGTTATAGAATTACTTTCAGGCATCTCAAATAGGGACCAGTTCACCATTTTGACCCACTAATGGTGTGTGATTAAATTCACAACTAGACTGTAATATCTGTTTAAATTGTACAAATTGCTATTTATGTGTACATTATGTTTTTTTTGTCATTGCGATTAAATCAATGACAAAGTATTAAGAATGAAGAACATTCAATCAAATAAATGGCAATCACTTAGTTTTAGAAGATGTGGGTAGTACCAATACAGATCTCAGCATGGGATGAACAAACAATGAACCAGAGAAAAGCCACTTCCAGCTCTCACATGCTGTTGTTTTTTTTTTTCAAGCCATAAAATTAAATTGCCGGAAAAAGGCAGCAGCCACTGTAACAAGTGAATGCCAAACCCCAGGGGAACAAAGCCGAGGCAGGCCTGTGTGAGCGTGCGACTGGGACTGAGAAACATCTGCAGAGGGCATAGCCGCTCACCACAATATCCTCCCAGGCCTTGTTCTCCTTTAACAAGGCCTCACAAGGCCATTGAGAAATGTTGAGGGTCCCATACAAAATGCAGCCAAATACATGCACAAATATACACACACCACACACACATTTTGTTTTATTAGAGCTAAGGATGCTGCGAGGGTGGTGCTTTTGCTAATAAAAAGAAATGACTGAAAATGTGATGCTTACACAGAGACTTGTAGTACAATGCTCTGAGGCTTTAAAGCCCTATTTTGGTTAGGACTAATTACGTTGTATTCCCACCCAAGTTGTGTGAGGCACATAGTGTAGTGATGTATTGTTTTAATTTACTCCGCGCTTAGTCAAACACTAACCACTCCATGAACCAGAGCGGTAGTAGTAGTGATTGTAGAAGTTGATGGGACACAATTGGTGTAAAATCCAACTTGACAGGGGGAGGCAGGCAAGCATTTGTGGTTGGCCACTGTTGGCAAAGATTTAGAGTGTTTCCACAAGAGACGCCAACCAGTGCCAGGCTTTGCCAATGCTGAGATGGATCAAGGTGACAGGCCGGAACACAGACCACAGAGGGTAGCCGTTGGTGGGGAGCCCTGCTGAATCCTTCGGCCAAAACGGCTCGCGTTTCAGTCTCTGAGCAGAGTTTGGAAAGGTTCCATGCAGCTAGTCTTCATACTCCATTCCCAATTAGATCAAAAGGCCCTACTCCCAATTCCAGTTGTGCAAATAATAATAAATAATAATAAAACATATGCAGTATAAAACATAATATTTCCTCTGGGAGCATTCCCCATTGGACACATCAAAACAAAACTCTACATGCCGCTTTGCTTCACATGCCACAACCCTAATTGCTTGAGTTTTAAACTTATCCATATGAAAACATCTTCATTGTTTTCTAAAGGCGTTTGCACGTAAATGGGCCACTATAAAAACTATGATTATGATTTCGGACTGGATGGAAGTCTAAACAGCCGTCATAAAAAAAGAGCATGGGGATAATATATTCACTGTCAAGTCTGAAGAGGCTGTTGAGCGCGGTGTGTACAGCCCCCTTGTGTACGTTCTCACATCCCACTTCATCCACTTGTCTAGACTGCAGATTCTATCTTGGTCATGGCCGCCCTAAAGGACTGAGAATTTACAGTCGGCCGCCAAGCAATAGAAGAACAGGGTGCACCATGGCCCCAAAGGGCACGTGTGTACATCGAAAGTACAACTTCCTGTCAAATCCAGAGTAAAAGTAATGTTTTCAACACACATTCCTGAAGGCTTCCTGTGTGTCACAATGCATAGCTAATCATCGCTATCATTTCACTCTAATTATGCAAACCTAGACAGACTCACATGGTGTCCGTGCTCTTCATTAGGCTGCTGGAGAGCTAGGAAAGAGACAGTGCATACTAAGCTTGTTTCAAAGCCTGGCTCGAGCTGCTTACGAGATAGGGTTGCTATGGAAATAAGCATTGTGGCAAATATGCCAGGGGGGATCCTCCATGGTCTCTCTGAAAAGAGAGTTGAGAAAACATCTCCCCGGAGCGGTGCTGAACGGAATAGATGGCTCGCTGGAGGGCATTCCGTCAGATTCCAGGTCATGGTATGTCATCGGAGTACGCATGTTAACTTTGTGGTGAGTTATGTAGATCAGTCTAAGGGAAGCGTTTGTGTACTAGTTCTTTCATCAGTTGTGGTTTTGTGTGGAGTCTCTGGGGAAATATACTGTCAGTATGGAACAATAATGTGGGTCTCATTTGAGGCACAATACAGTGAAACAAAAGCCTTAACAATAAAAAGGTATAGTTTTGATAATATAATGTCTTTATGACCTAATGTCCCTCGATGCGATGTTTTAAAAATGGATCGGATCTTCTCTATAACTAAGTGGCTTCTCAGCCTAAATGTTTAAAGAAACCAGACACAAAAAAATAACGCTACAATTTAATTATATCATTATTTATTTATTAATTAAGATGCTATAGGATATGTCATCCGTCCAAGTATAATTTAAAATGATACAGTTCATACAAATGATAATTTGAAAGAACAAAAACTAGCAGAGTTCAGCAGGACCAAACCAATTGACGTGCATAGATTAACAGCAGTGATGAAGATCTGGTCAGCCATGGAGTCACATTACGTAAGCAGATTGAACTCAGCTAAACCTGACCTTAAGTAACTCCTTTTGTTCAACTCAATAGTCCTTTAGGGTATTGTAGTTTAACAAACCTATATTACATACATATATTTTTTCCAACCACACGTGTTGAAAGTTCACTTTATTTGTGTGTTCACAATAGATAAGATCATTAAAAGTGCTCAGCATTGTAGATGTTAGTCATCATATCAACATATGGTGGATAGACTGGGATAAGATGTAGATGAGACCTATTGCGAAATGTATGGGGAACACTTTTTTAAAACAGCAAAATAATTCGCCCCACTTTGACTTGTCCTAATTAGTGATAAAACAAAACTTACGTTAATTAAACAATAAGCCAATTATGTTCATAAAGACTTAATGCCACAATAACATTGTAATGGTTTCATTATTGACTTGACTTACTTGCAGACCCTAAGCTAGGCCGTTTGTAGAGCCAAGGCCATTCTACAAACACACACAATCCCAGACACAATGATCTAAACAATACATCAGTGTCAAGGCTTGGCAGACATACAATGAACCACAAGAGGGTAGCACTCTGAATCTATGAATATCATTAGACAACCGATGTTAAGGTTGGCAAATGCTTATTGCAAAAAATCATACTTAAACATTTTGAAATGTATCCTTTGAATTAGATCTATGTTATAACTTTAGTAGCACATAAATAATCACATTAGATTGAGTTGGTATTATACTCTTCCAGCTGCAGTTTCCAACGGGTTTGAGACAAAAAGACTGGTTGCTGGGCAACCACACCCAAAGTATAGGAGTCTATTTTGTAAAGCAAAGCTTCACCAGTGAGAGAGTGTTCCCTGCTGGTATGCTGCCCTCCACACGTTCAACAAAGACTAAGTAACAAAGTGGCTGTACACTCCACCCAATTAGCTTTTAAATCTAAATATTATAAAATATAAATATTGCAAGAATATTTATGATGTTGGGCATTTAAATCTTGAACTGACCAGTCTGTCATACATTTTACGCTACAAGGACAACTTAGGGCTTATGAATATCACTTTACTCGTCACATTACACTTCCTAAGGCACTGGTTGAATTCAAACGTGATTCTGTGCGTGGCTCTGATCAATAATTCCATTTAAAAAAACAAGAAAGAAAAGAAACTGCAAAAACGTTTGTTTACTCGCATGTACCATTCAGCCTGTTTGAAGGAGGATAATATCTTTTATGTCCAGCCCAGCCACAAACAAAAAGAGGGATTGCATCATCAGCTTTACCATGGACAACTTAACCTATTTCTCTAGCCAAGGGGCATTGCCAACCATGGCTTGACGCTTTCCACTAATTTCCATGTTAGTGGCTATAAAATTACACAACCCCTTTTAACATTTCCTTTTTACGCTTTGGTTAATTTAATATTTCAGATGCTGAAATAAGTGTAACATAGAACTGTGAACCATATTGACTTGAATTATTGTAGGAAATGTCAATATATGTCTATCTGATGGCTCTCAATAAAATTTAATGGCTGACTAAAAGATGAAATGCCTTGTACATATTTAATATTTGTGTCTTGATGACACACAATAATGCACATCTGTACATTACTTACTATAGGCATCATTGTTTTAATCACACATGCCAAAAAGTCTCTTTTTAAGGTTTGACAGTGGCAGTTGAACCCCATCTATTATTCTCTGACTTCCATAAATCTATCTCAAGGGTTTTCTTTGATTCGAGGCCATTTTTCAGAGAAAATTACATCATGCCTACAACAGAATGTGATATGAAATTATTTTTTCTTTGTGCTTGGCTCCAACACTTCACTGTTTTGCCTTCCAGCCAAGTTTCAGACCTGGTAAATTGGCCCATTAATAGTCCCTGAAGATATTTGCAGTCCTTGTTAAAGGCTTGCCGTCTAGTCTGGTTGTTTTTTTCTCTTTTGGTCCGTTGTTGACACAGGCTAATACAGAATAACACAGAATTGACTGATATTTTGTGCTTGATTCTTAGGACCTGAATCCAATTTCAATCAGCTGAACAATGTATCTTGCATGGTACATGGAACTCTGACAAGTGTTGTGTGATGGAGTTTATATTATAAATAAAAAAAAGTATGCTACATTGAAAAGAACAGGCAAATAACACTGAACTATGCTGTTGCTGTGTAGTTGGTTGTCTTGGAGTGAATGACAGTTTAAGTTCTACAATGAACCGTGAGATAATACATTTTGACAAACTTGTGAAACCAATCCATTGTCTATTTAAATCTCTGTGATGTGTAAAATGCAACAGATTTCACCTTTCTTGCTTTCACAATGACATGTACTACTGATTTGTATAGGAGGACGTAGGTGAACCCACATAAATACATCAGGAACACAATCTACCCAGAGTGTGACTGTCCCTTGCCTGAGGTAGGAGCATCCATATTGGTCTGATTCCAGGTAGTCAATCAAATAATTCCATTGCCCTCCAGCCATACAATGAAAAACCAAGGTACATGAATGTTGCTGGAGGAAGCTGAAAAAGCACCTCTTCTGTCTTCGAACAGTAGCAGGAGAAGACCACCTGGGTCTACCAATGCCTATTACAAAGACTTTGCAGGGTAATTTCCATAGGGAGCAGCTCTAGAGGCCAATAAAGCATCGTAGAATATCTTCAACTACCTCTCTTCCCCTTACTGGTCTATAAAAAGGAAACGGAGAAGAGGATATTTTCGAGAAAACATGCAGCACAGTCTACAGGCCGAGGTGTGTGGAAGTTTAGAGAGGAAGAAGATAGTAATTAATACACTATATGCTTTGGTCTGACTCAATAGGATAGATTGCTAGTTTGCATAGTTTTTGTAACACTTTTCTTGGACCCAAATCATTTGATTACTTTATTTTCTAAATAATTATCCTTTCGCCATTATAAAGATGTAAATCTGAGTCTTTTCAATCTTAATCGTATTGGCAATGTGTCATCATAAATGATCCTTGCAAATGCATAAGGGTCAAATAATATTCAACATTATGGTCATGACACTGACTCCTGTTTTTGTTTTTGGTCACACATATAATTATTATAATTATTATGTATATGTATGTATCTCGCCCTGTGTCGGCTGGGATAGGCTCCAGCCCCCCCGCGACCCTGCATAGGATAAGCGGTATAGCTAATGGATGGATGGATGGATTATGTATATGTCACACAAAGAACATACTAGTGTGTGGTTCAAATGGCAGAAGAACAAACCTTATTTTCCCGCTTTTTGTTCTTCGGTCTAGGAGTGACACTCAATGATTAATGATAGTACTTGTACTGTAAGTAGATAAGGGAAACTCTAAACTCAGCCTCTCCACAAAATCAAGGCCTTCAAATCAAACCATTAACTGTGGGGATCTATGCACTAATGGGTGTGTGTGTGTGTGTGTGTGTGTGTGTGTGTGTGTGTGTGTGTGTGTGTGTGTGTGTGTGTGTGTGTGTTTGGTTTGT
>JAVQIZ010132503.1:0-16324 GCA_036023535.2 Galaxias brevipinnis | reverse complement strand
GGGGGGCATGTGAGCATACCCTGTTAGTAGGGGTGGGGGTGGGGGGGGGATTCGACATGTGAGCATACCCTGTTAGTAGAGGTGGAGGGGGGGGGCATGTGAGCATACCCTGTTAGTAGGGGTGGGGGGGGGGGCATGTGAGCATAACCTGTTAGTAGGGGTGGGAGGGGGGTTCGGATCGTGGCGTGGCTTTGAGTCAAGGATTGGATTCTGGAGCTGATCCCTGTGACAGGCAAGAGGGACAGGCAGGAAGGACTGTCCTATATCTGTTATCCATCCTCATCTCTCATTCCTTAAGGAGTCACCCTGGGACACTCTTAATGCTCCATTGCCAGAGGGGCTCAGGGACTGTGTGTGTGGTGTAGATGTGTGTGTGTGTGTGTGTGTGTGTGTGTGTACTGTCTGTCAGTAACCATGGCTATGTGCTACTTGATGACTGCTGACAGCAGGCCACCCTGGTTGGATTTTAAGCACTTCACTGATTTAGGAGATGTGTTTGTGTGTCAAAATTAAGATGTGCTATGTAATAAATTCAATATCAATGATCGACTTTGGAAAATATCTCTGTATGTTTACATTATTGATATGTTTCTGAATAATGTATTGGGCATTGGGGAAACTTCGAGCCGGGACGAAAATTTTTTTACCCAGGCTGGCTCCAGTGATAGATATTTCAGACGGCTCTCTCTTGTCGTGCCCGACCTTGCACATAAAACCATCAAATGAAAAATTCATATTGATACTCTCTCCTTTTTTCCAACAACCTTCCTCCGTTTCACACCTGAGCAGGCCCAGGTGATGAGCAACCGACTGCCAAATATCAGAATACGTTTAAAGACTTCCGAATTCACAGTTAGGTTGTGGTCATTTTAGGGAGCCCTCAGACCACTCTGCTGTATGAGACACGGAGTACATCTTTTCTCTAAATTCATTATTAAATTGCTGGAGTGAATGTGTTTTTTTTGTTGTTGTTAACTAACCTTTTAACCCCCTTGTGCCAGCTAGTTTTTGCTAGCTTGTCTCTACTTAAATTTGCTACAATGTAGGTTCAAGCTTGACGGAGCACTTTTTTACTTAATCAGTATTTACGTGATCAGTATATGTTTGTGCATTATTCATTGTAAAACATTTATTCTAGAAAAGAGTTGTTTTATCCAACTGCTTAACCATTTACCTGGAAATCTTCTCATCTTTACAGAACAAAGCTGTGTGCAGTATCTGATGTGTGAAGATTTCAACCCAGCCAAAGCTTTATCAATAATAATTAATAATGTATTTCCAATTTATTCCGGTTAATTCCCATTTATTCACATAGACATTTTCCGACATACATATTCCCAATATTTGGCAAACCTATAGGCAATTTCCCTATAAACAAACCAAAACATAAAAATCTGAAATGTGTTTATATATTCTGTACAGTTTGCCGTTTTAGAATACAATAATTTCAAACTCGTACTTGTATTTGCGCACTGATGCGTAGTTTGTTCATTTGTTGACAAGCACTTGGACTGCTCTCAACGCTTGACTCACACGAGCTGCAAGCTGTCACCCCAACATGTCTCACTGCTGAGAGTTTTAACGTTGGGGCCCCAGCAGGAGGAGGGGGGGCTTGGCTTCTTAGTTTTCTATTTAGTCAGTGTGACAGACGATTCCCTGGGAGGCCAAGCTTAAGTCTCTCTGTAGATTAAGCATCCAAAGAAATGTTTCAAAGCCAGGACACATGCAACTGACACTTCAGAGCTTCACCACAGGCACATACCCTCTCAATTCAGACCACATGTGACAGAGCCATCAAGGAGGGGTCTGAGTGGCTTATTTAGAAGACATTTCTCAGAATGCTCGTTCGAGTACTGTTTGGCTGAAAGATGAGGGGGTTGTTTTCAATTTCACTTGCCAATTTGGGTTTTATCTCTATGAAGTGCTGTAGAAAGTTGAGAGATGTTGAGAGTTTGAGTACTTTACACCTGTAACCAAGGCGACACCCATGCCTTTCTTGACTCTCTGTCCAATCAGAAGCCATCATCTTGTCAGCAGGCCAATCAAAAACCATCAGCCTGTCAGTGTAGTAATCTGAAAACATTAGACTGTCAGTAGACCAATCAAATGCCATCAATATGTCCCTGGGCCAATTGGACAAGCATTAACGGCTGTATCAGAGCCATATATGGTCTGAAAGGCTGAATTTCCTCATGCTACCGTTACAGACTGGGGACGCGCTCACTACGGCACTGTTTGTTATAATACACGGAGCATGGCCAACTCCCACCACCAGACCCGACAAGTCAATGACAGGGTAGGTCTGCTGAATAATCCATGGCACATGCACCGAGTGTGGGTACGGCAGGTGCAACTTGTTCAATCTTGTGAAAAAGTATTTTTGACCATGTGGCACCGGGATTCAAGCTATTGATTAGACTGAGCGAGTTGATTCAGTGAGAGGATAGATTCCTACCGCGGGTCTGTGGATGGGGGTGATGAAGTGTGGTGGGGGTTGCTGTGTGTGACAGGCCTCTGCTGCCTGCCTCTCTGGGCCAGCCCCGCTCTCTGGGCCAGCCCCGCTCTCTGCCAGCCTGCTCCAGCTCAGATAATCATTCTCTTTGACTTGGAGTAGGATTGCCTTTTCTATCTGTCCTCGCCCGGCGCCTCCAACCCGACCTTCCTCTGTCCCGCGTTTCTCTCTCTCTCTCTCTCTCTCTCTCTCTCTCTCTCTCTCTCTCTCTCTCTCTCTCTCTGTGCTATCTCTTCACCACTGTGCTAGCGAGGGATGAAAGACAAATCAAAGCACCTTATTTCCCTCAGTCCCTCACGACGTCAAGATTGAATTTTGAGGTTTCATCTTTTTTCTCATCTCTCTCTCCCCCTCCCCTGCATCCCCTGCCTCATCCACTCAGAATGGAAGCACAATAGCTAAGTATTACCACTGAAAACCACCTTCTGCCACAATTGACTCTGGTGCTTTATCCCCGTTTAACGCTCCGTTTAAAGACCTGATGTTAGTGTAAATGTAAACATCCGTTAGATCTAGATGCTACAATACGCGAAAGCATTGGCATCATTTTTTATTTTGAGGGAAAGTGTAGACAAAATATCATTCAAAAACAAAATAATCCCAATACATTTTCTTTGAAAAAACAAATATAGTAGAAAAAGTTCTAAATGGTCGTTTTAGCTTATAGAGTTGCAGTTGATTTCACTAACTTTTTAAGAAGTGAAAATGTAAGCACTAAAAAAAAGTAAAAAAGTAAAAAAAAAAAACTATATTTGGAAGCTGAATCCGTTGTGCCATACTCAAACTGTACCATGAAAGGGGTCTATATGGCTAATATAATTCCTGTTAGTCCTCGGTTTGATGGGGATGATTTCAAAACCAGATTTACATTCCCTTTCTGCCTGTCACACACACACACACAATCTCCCCAGACGCGCACACACTCTCATTCACTCCGCCCTGCCAGGTTTTTGGTATGAAGGCTGCGTGCTGCCTAGCCCTGCAGATTGGATTTGAGATCACAGGCGCTCGCACTTCATGAGCGGCTTGTCCGAACCGGCTGGGGCCGGGCCCAAATCAGAAGTGACAGGTGCATGGCTGAGCCTAAATGGCACATCTCTACACGTCCTAATCTACCAAATGGATATTTAGGGCCTTAACACAGGGACATACTAACCTACCCTCCACCCACCTTCAACTCTATACCTACCCCCCACCCACCTTCAACTCTATACCTACCCCCACCCACCATCAACTCTATACCAACCCCCACCCACCTTCAACTCTATACCTACCCCCACCCATCTTCAACTCTATACCTACCCCCACCCACCATCAACTCTATACCAACCCCCACCCACCTTCAACTCTATACCTACCTACCCCAGGTAACCTACAGAGCTACACCACCCACACATCCAGGCTTCCACCTTATATCGACTTCAATCACACACTCACCAACCCAGTCTCTAACTTTAATCAATCCCTCTCAGCCCTGTACCTACCACCGCCCCAGCCTTCCACATTAGATATCCACCCACCCACCCACCCAGTCTCTAACTCCAATCCACCCCCACCCACCCTGCCCTGAGCCCTGTACCTACCACCGCCCCAGCCTTCCACATTAGATATCCACCCCCTGCTCCACTTGTCCACTGCATACCTATCTACCCCACCCCCACCCAGCCTATCCATTTTCAATTAAGATTTGCACAATACATCTTTAATGGGGGATAATTACGGCAGCATATTTGCTGCCACCTGCCATTAGCTGAGATTCATTATTCCATTTGGCTTGGTTCAAGAAAAGTCTGCCATAAGGAATGAGTTTGAGGAGGCAGATACTAACGTCATCCCTTTCACACATCTCTCTCTCTCTCCAATTCTCTCTCTCTCTCTCTTTCCTTTTCTCTCTGTATATCTCACATCTTGCATCTATGATTGTTTTGGAAATATAGTTATTATACAGTTTAACCTGAGATGTTTATGTGTTCTAGGTACTTTTATCTTAGAAACTTATCACAAATGAAGATAATTGAAATAGAATTTCCAGCTGACGATGAGAGGAATAAGGGTTAGCGTGGTTTTTAGAATTGTGATTTGGAGACTTTGGAGATGTTCCTATTTTTGCGGTGTATTGTTGCAGTATAGCAAGAGGCAAGTGGTAAAGATCTTGCCGCTACACCAGGTGTATGCTATAAACTATAATGCACCTGAGAAAAGTGCGCCTGTGTGTGTGCGCCGGTGTGTGTGTGCCTGAGTGCGCACGTGTCCACTAAAAGGCCTGTCCATGTCAATAGCTGTATATCTTTAGGCAGGCAGCTGGAAATGAGGTCTAATCGGAAGGATATTAAAGTCACAATAGACTGCTCCCACTATTACCACCTGTCAGCCTGGGCCTCTCGCACACCAAGATTACTTTCCACCTCTGAATATTTATACACTCACTGAAGGCTAAAGCTCCCAAGGAGCAGGCGGTGTCATTTCTGTGTGTGTGTGTGTGTGTGTGTGTGTGTGTGTGTTTGTGTGGACACCTCCACGTACGGTTTATCTTTGTGTATGTGTATACCTTCAGAGGGAGGTTTTGAGTATGGTTGTGTATGTGTATACCTTCAGAGGGAGGTTTTGAGTATGTTTGTGTATGTGTATACCTTCAGAGGGAGGTTTTGAGTATGTTTGTGTATGTGTATACCTTCAGAGGGAGGTTTTGAGGTTATGTGTGTGTATGTGTATACCTTCAGAGGGAGGTTTTGAGTATGTTTGTGTATGTGTGTACCTTCAGAGGGAGGTTTTGAGTATGTTTGTATATGTGTCTACCTTCAGAGGGAGGTTTTGAGTATGTTTGTATATGTGTATACCTTCAGAGGGAGGTTTTGAGTGTTTTTATATGTGTATACCTTCAGAGGGAGGTTTTGAGTATGTGTGTGTGTCGTTCTTCCCAGGTGGAGTGAAAGCGAGAGCTGGGCGGCACCAGGAGCAGCAGAAGCTGTTGAACATGGATGTGGATGAGGAGGAGAACATGAGTGAGTTCACCTGCGTCGTCTGCCTGTCCGTCAGCTCATCTGTCTGCCCGACTTCCTGTGCACGCCGTTGTTTGTCTGATGGTGTCTGTCATTGGGCATGTCTTTTCCGTTGTCTGTCTCTCGTCCGTCTGTCTTCTCTCTCTCTCTCTCTCCATCCCTGTAGCGCGACTCGTCTCTCACAACTATTTGCACCTCACCTCAACCTCCGCATAGACACACACTCACTCCAAGTTTGTCTCAGAGAAGGAAATCATTAAATCCCAAAAGTCTTAGTTCAAATCCCTCATCTGAACTTTTCCCAACTTATTTTTTGAAACCCCTCATTCTCGCAGACACATTGCAAATTAATTGGACATTTTTTGGAGAGGAATCCAACAGGGTGCTGGGAAGAGCCAAGGCGTAGCTGGAATGAACATCCTCCCACACCACTGCCAGACGTTCAAAGATGTCTGCCATTCCCTTTCGGCTGCCTGGCCTGACAAGGATCCGCGTCCCACTGCACCCCCACATTGGGGCTCAATTAGCTCGCTCATTACTTCAGGAATCTATCCATTTTCAAATCGTACTTTTTCAACGGATGAAAGTCTGTGTGTATGCATGTGCTGTGGTGTGTATGTTTATACAGTAAATATATACTGTAGATTTAGGACAGTAGAATCACAGTGACCAGAGTTTGGTTCAGATGGCTCACTCTATATGAACAGCATGGCTGTTACTGCTGTGAGGCAATGGCATGGCTGCTATTAGTGGCAAGGTAGGACCAGCGACGTAAACACACACACACAGCGCACACAGAGAAAACCATGTCTGATGGGCACTGGTTCTAATTTTTGTGTTTGTTTCTGTGGTTACTGTTTGTATTTTTTCTTCTGTTTTCTTTTGTTGTACGTGTTTCTGTTTCATGTTGTTTTATATGAGTTCCCCAGGTAACGCAGCGTGCATGATTGTTTCTAGATACTCTCTTACTGGTTTTAGTTGTACACATTTAACATTGATTTGATTGATTACATTCTTTTATCTATTTTTAGCTATTTCTTTCGTTTTGCACCTGTGACACAACACGCAACTTTTTACTCCCATTTTTTTTATACTATTCTTTCCGTCTATATGAATAAGCAAAAGTTATTGATATATTCATACTGATTCTTTCCCACAGCTTTGCTTCTGACTTGCTGTTGGAAATGACCTCGTTTAAAACTTGTCTGATGATTTTCTTTGATTATGCCTTCAACTTGTTCCTATTCCCTATTCTTAAACGTTCCCTTGCCCGGCTTGTGCACGGCTCTTCTTCTCCTCCGTGCTCTATCCAGGACCTGTTCCCTACAGTTCTCCATCAGTCTTGGCAGAATGAATGAAGTGAACTTGAAAGCTATCACGTGCTTTGAATAAATAATACTGTATCAACTTAAACGTATGCCTTAACTGAAATTGAGAAAGTCTGTGAACACAGGATCATTTTATGTTTGTACTGTGGTTTTGCATGGGGGATATGCAGTCCATTTTAGTATGCAGACGTTTGATGCATGCGAGTGCATTTTGCCAGCACAGATTTGTTTTTTTATGAATTGATTGGAAACCTGCCCCCCACCCGCCTCCCAAAAAATAGCATATGTATGAGAATAGCAGAGACTTATAGCCTATTGAGAATTTACTTCTTTGTTTTTTTTTTAAGATATGAAACCTCATGTATAGTAATGTCTTTCTTCATAAGGGTAATCTTAAGAAGATTTGAATGCTTAGCCTAATCACCAGTTGACCTTGCCATCCAGGCTACTTAATGATGGTTCTAGTGGAATGTCTTTTTGTTCTTCTGTTTCTCCCTGAATTCCTCTTTTAAATGTGCCTGCCTCCGAGATATTCCTCTCTCTGCCCTGCACTTGCCCCTGCCCCCCTTGCCCTTATCCCACCCCGAGATTACCCCTCTCATGCACATTGCGGCTGCTCTTCTTCCTGAGTACCGCAAGGAGTAACCTATCAATCCTTTGCTGGAGGATGTTATAAATGAAAATTTTGCCAACATTCCATCCACTTTGCCAACAGGACTTGGTGATATGTGTTCCTTAGAGCCTTTTTCGAAATATCTGGTGGCTAATAAAACAATTATCTATTAGGAAACCCTGGGAAGTACTTTATCAGACTGAAGAGGAAAAACAAATCTAAATGTGTGTTTGTGTGGGTGGGAACCGTTATAACTCAGTATATGATCAATTTGTATTTTCTCTACCAGATCAAGCAAGCAAGCTTATCCCTCCCAGACTTACCCTTTCCCCCCAAGCATAGCTAACCTGCATGACGTACATTAATGGAAACTCCGCTATATGCTGACATTTCTTGAATCTGTGGTTGAATGTTCTTTTTTTTAAATCCTACATTCCCCATAATGAGCACTTGTACATTTTAAATATGTTAATGTGCTTTAGTTTATCCTTAACCTAATCACTGTATATCAAACTAAGAATGTTTAAAACCAACCAACAACTTAATTTTTAAATGTTGAGTCATTCATTAAGTGAGAAAAAATATGCCACAGCCAGCCTTTCTTACTTTTTAAAAAAGGAACACACATCATTGGTTCAGTTCCAAAGAGTGATCAAGGAATCTATAAATTTTGCATTTACAAGATCCTGCAACGAAGGCGTTGTAAGTTACTCTTTCTGGGCACCGCAGGTTCGAGCAGCACCGACGTAAAGGAAAACCGCAACCTGGACAACGTATCCTCCAAAGAGGGGCCCGCCGTGGCTGAGCTGCTCCCCAACGGCAGTGCCGGGGGGAGCCGCAAACGGCCACTAGAAGAGGGCAACAATGGCCACGCGCACTCAAAGTTCCGAGCTAAGAAGCGCAAGAAAACGCCGGGGCCAGTGCTCCCGAAGAACGCGTTGATGCAACTGAACGAGATCAAACCGGGTCTGCAGTACAAGCTGCTGTCCCAGACCGGACCGGTGCACGCGCCTGTCTTCGTCATGACGGTGGAGGTCAACGGCCAGTTGTTTGAGGGCACTGGTCCCACCAAGAAGAAAGCCAAGCTGAACGCCGCGGAGAAGGCGCTGCGCTCTTTCGTCCAGTTCCCCAACGCCTCAGAGGCCCACCTGGCCATGGGCCGGACGCTGACGGTCAACACGGACTTCACGTCCGACCAGGCCGACTTCCCGGACATGCTCTTCAACGGCTTCGAAACCCCCGCTGTGCCCGAGGACGCGTTCTTTTTGGGCTCCAACGGCAACAGCTCCTTGAACTCTCTTGGAGAGTACCCACTCCCCCTTCCACCAGGCAGTAACCTGGTCCAGGCCCCCCTGCCGCCACCGTCCTCCTTCACCTCCCCCTCCAGCGGCAAAAACCCCGTCATGATCCTCAACGAGCTCCGGCCGGGCCTCAAATATGACTTTGTGTCGGAGAGTGGCGAGAGCCACGCCAAGAACTTTGTCATGTCCGTGACGGTGGACTCCCAGACATTTGAAGGTTCAGGGCGCAACAAGAAGCTGGCTAAAGCCCGGGCCGCTCAGGCTGCTCTGTCGGCACTCTTCAACATGCAGCTGGACCAGACGCCGTCTCGCCAACCCATACCCAGCGAGGGACTGCAGCTGCACCTACCCCAGGTAACCACCCCTAGCCCCTTCACAGCTACACCTACCCCAGATAACCACCCCTAGCCCCTTCACAGCTACACCTACCCCAGGTAACCACCCCTAGCTCCTTCACAGCTGCACCTACCCCAGGTAACTACCCCTAGCTCCTTCACAGCTACAACTACCCCAGATAACCACCCCTAGCTCCTTCACAGCTACACCTACCCCAAGTAACCACCCCTAGCTCCTTCACAGTTACACCTACCCCAGGTAACCACCCCTAGCTCCTTCACAGCTACACCTACCCCAGGTAACTACCCTGTGCTCTTTTAGAGGTGCACCTACCCCAGGTAACCACCCCTAGCTCCTTCAGAGGGACACCTACTCCAGCTAATTACCTCTTGCTCACCGCATATCATAGAGTCATTAACTATTTTAGACAACATTAAAACATACATTAAAAGTGACATTTACTTGGTATCATTTAATTTTTCCCCTCCAGAAAGATTGAGGTTATTCCTAGGAGTGCTTGCTTTCAATATCAGACAAGTTTGTTTGAGTCAAGGCAGTACTCCCCTTCACTCTGCAGCAGTAGAGAAATTGCATCCTACATATGCACAAGCCCAGGGGCTTGATGCATATATATGACCACGTAACAAGCAAAAGTGTTTTCCCAACATTTACTCTGATGGGTTGGTTTTCAATCTAACCTGAACCAATGCCCTGTAGCTGTAACTTCTCTGTTATTAATTTTATTGTGGATACTCAAAATACATCATTTTCATAATGTAATTCTTGATATGGTATTAAACACATTAAACATTTGTAAGCACTCATTCAGGCTCAGGTCCAGAGAAGTCCATCTTTAATTTCCTTTAATATAGCTATATACATTTATCATTTCAATACACTTTGAGCCTTGAGATGCACTGCACATATGGGAACAAATCATTTCCTCCTAACAGTGGATCCTGTTTAGTATTTCATTTGAAAGAATGGGTTTGAAGTTCATTCCTTTCATTTTATATCCCCTCTTTGAGCACCAGTCACACACATTTTTCACTCATTCTCTCCTCAGGTCTTACCTGATAAAATACCTCACTGTAACATTCAAGAGGTCCTGTCAAATGATATTTGCTTTAGTCATAAATTAACTGAAGTTTGATACAACATTAATCAGATCATAGATAGTGAGACAGACTTTCAAAACAGAATGTGTCAGTAATTGGTATATCAGCTGTATGTGAACAAGACATCTCCCGACACATCTTTGTAAGTCTTATGCAGACGTCTCAGTTGTTAATACTCAATCTATCTTGATTAAAATGTCCTTTTCTAGTTTTGTTGAACTAAAATGACTATTGACCTGTTCAGAAATGAATTAAAATCCAACCTGGAAAATGACAGCAAATGCCAGATTGTAATACTGGGCCTTGAGTCGAAGCCCCAGCTAGTCTTCATCTCAACGTTTTCTAAGGGACAGTAAATTGTTCAAAATGGCAATTTGCAAAAACAAAAAAGTAGAATCTCTTTTTTTAGGGGTAGTGTAGTTAATTTTTGTATATTAGTACTTTGTACCATATGTTATATTCTTCTTATTATAGTATGAATTCCTTGCTAACCAAGAAAGACATTTTGGACAGTGTTAGCTATTCCTGTCGCGTTAGCTGAGGAAGGAGCTGCTCTGGCCATCACTGCCACAGTGGCTGTCAGAGGCATGCCACTGTGTGAGGAGAGATAGCACAGCCAGGTGAAGGTAAGCAGAGGGACACTCTGTCCACAGCCTCAAACGGAGCCCCGGGATCTAGTCTTTACTTTACCCACGCTCCACTTGTCATCCTGCTTCCCTCAGCAGACGCCTTATGTCAACGATGGTGCCCCCCGCTAATCGGGCTGTTAATTATCTGTCGGTTATTATTTATTACGTTTACTTTTAGTCCAGCTCCATCTGGCAGAGGGTAATGGGGAAAGAAAATCTCAGAGAAATGGCTAATGGTTGACTTGTGTTTTTTTGTTTTTGCCCCAGCAAAATACTGTACGCTACTGATGTTAAGCTGGCAAAGAATAGACTTGGCTTTATTTCTATGCTGCTAACATTTAGTAGTCAAATGACCCCCCCTCCCCTCAAAGCAGACCACTGTGAAGTGCCAGCAAAGTAATATTGGACTAATCTCTTTCATTTGTGCCTGTTCAGCCGTTGCCTCTTGCAGGCTGGAGCTAATCGTTTTTCACTGTATTAGAAATGGATAAATGCCAGTTGCAGAGCAGACAGCTGTCATGGAAGAGATGTATGAAGTTTGGACTGAGGCTTTTTTCTTCCTTTTTTTATGGTGTATGAAATAGGGTCGCATTTGGATAGGGGTACAATGAAAGCATACCTCCGAGTGCTGCTTTTGTTGTTTTCTGTTTGTTCACTTTCACTAAGGACTACATCTTGCGATGACAAAACAAGCTACTGTCAGATGAAATTTTCAGCTGCATGTATCTAGGGTCTCAACCTAGTTTTATGTTGTGTTTTGAGAAAACTTGTGACAGGTTGCAAAGGGTTCTAGGGATTTGTATTCATGTTGGCTGCCTTCAGGTAGACTGACTTACGTGTGTGTGTGTGTGTGTGTGTGTGTGTGTGTGTATGTGTGTGTGTGTGTGCGCGCCTGCTTGTTTCCTTCTTTCTAGGTTCTCGCTGACGCCGTCTCCCGTCTGGTGGTGGATAAGTTCAGCGAGCTGACGGACAACTTCACCTCCCCCCACGCGCGGCGAAAAGTCCTGGCGGGGGTCGTCATGACAACGGGTACGCATTGTCACTCCAGCTAATGGGAAAAGGGGACGAGCGGCAGAGAGGCTCCGTTAAGGGAGCGTCACTGTTGCCCGGGCGACACACTGTCAGACGTGCTGTCTATAGAACACACGCCGGGCTGTCTGGAGATGACATGCTGTTGATGGGATGGCCGGCATTACATGTTGTTCTTATCATAGTTTCTCTAGTTTGACTCCTTCATTGGTTTGAAACACCAATGCTGCCTCTTGAGAAATGCAGTTCTGAACAATGTACGCACTCTTCCAAAAAAGCTTTACATACGGAATTCACTGGAAAATAAGCACTTTGTAACATAAAAACGTGTAAATAACAGATCATAATTACATGACCATGTTGTGTATCTGAGGTGTTGTCGTCACCATGTTGTGCATCTGAGGTGTTGTCGTCACCATGTTGTGTATCTGAGGTGTTGTCGTTACCATGTTGTGTATCTGAGGTGTTGTCGTCACCATGTTGTGTATCTGAGGTTGTCGTGTCTATCTCCCTCCCCTCAGGCACCGACGTGAAGGAAGCCCAGGTCATCTGCGTCTCCACGGGAACCAAGTGCATCAACGGCGAGTACATGAGTGACCGTGGCCTGGCGCTAAACGACTGCCACGCTGAGATCATTGCCCGCCGCTCCCTCATACGCTTCCTCTACACTCAGCTGGAGTTCTTCCTCAGGTGAAAGGTCATGGGGGAGGGGGGGGCTCTCCAGCTGTCATGGTCTATTTATGAACTGCTTTCAGGTTTCTTTGTTCTGTATTGGATCGGATTTCTTTATTTTTTATCTTTTATTTAATTTTTATTTTAACATTTGTTTTGCCACACCTGCCACCAAATATATTTTTTCACACATTTAAACCAGTCTCCATCTGTCCCCTTAGCAGCAGCAAAGAGGAGGCTCTCAAGTCAATCTTCATGCGGTGCGACAAGCGAGGCTACCGGCTAAAAGACAACGTCCAGTTCCACCTGTACATCAGCACGTCGCCCTGCGGAGACGCTCGCATCTTTTCCCCTCACGAGGCGGGCGTGGAGGGTGAGCTATACCACCTCCGCTCTCACTCACACGCACACACACACACTGCCGCTGACCTCGCCGTCCCCCTATTAAAAGTGTGGCAAATGCTAACACGCGTGCTAATTTCAGGGAGCCCTTGTTTGGGCTTAGTAGTTAGTTTCGGGGTGTGACCCGACTCCTTCCTGAACACAGTGTCATGGTCGTCTCGTCACCCCCCCCCCCCCTCTCAGCCCGCTGACACATTTCTAATTTAATCTCACGCTAGTTGGGACGGCTGCTCGTTTTATTTAATGAACTCTGCGTGCGTGTGTGTTTACGTACAATTTCCTCTTATGCTCTGTTTCATTTAATTAGAATTTCACTCAGATGTCCAAATGCCCATTACAAACACATTTCAACAAGTCTATTAATGAGTGGCCTTTGTCTACTTCTCCTTCTGTCTTTCTCTCCACCCCCCCTCCCCAGTCGCTCTCTTTCTTTCTCTCTCTCTATACTATCTTTCTCTTCCGCTGATTAACTGCCTATTCTGTACGTCCCAAATAACTGATTGAGTCCTCCGTTGTGTTTATTATCGTGGTGGGTGAGACAATGTTAAACAGCTCAATGTAATTAGCTAGTGGCTAGATTGGGCCTCTCGGTTCATTTTGAAACAGAGGAAAACACGACGAGCTCAGACACACACTGGTCCTTGGTTTTGGCTCCGCGCTCCCCTTTTAGGGAGGCCTTGTGTCACGTTAGCCCACAGTAAAAGCCTTTTTGTTTTCAAGATGTCGACCTCCCACCATGCTGCTTTTGTCTGAGGGAGTTAGGTTCCCTCAGGCTACCCCTCGTCCAGCCTCCTCAGTGTCCTGACCAATCTGTGTCCTCCTCCCGTGTCACAGACCAAGGGGACAGGCATCCGAACCGGAAGGCGCGCGGCCAGCTCCGGACCAAGATCGAGTCGGGGGAGGGGACCATCCCGGTGCGCTCCAGCAACACCATCCAGACGTGGGACGGCGTGCTGCAGGGGGAACGGCTGCTCACCATGTCCTGCAGCGACAAGATCTCCAGGTGTCCTGACCTGATCATTTAGCCAGACACGTCCTTACACCAAACACCACCTTTCATTTGATGCTTTTTGATTTTCTTGGAACGATTTGTGGTGGATGTTTGGATGGCTGTTTCCGTCGTGCATCTGCAGTGTCCTATCAAAATGACTTTGTTACGTCACAATCGCCTACTGTCGAGTATTGCAGTGAAATCAGTGTATGGAACAGTGCGTAGTTGGTTTAGTTAGTCGCTGGTTTACTAGATTATGCTAGGTTTATTTCAAATCTATCAATTTGAATAACGTCTGATTCTAGACTCTTGAAACCCTTTTTAAAGCAATTTATCACGCTGCTCTGAAGCCACACGGCAGCATTCAGGCAAACTACCCCAGGCCTCTGAGCAGGCACCCCTCCCCCCCCCGCTTCACTCCCGACAGTAACTCATGACATGCTGTCCACCGCCACGGTCAAGTCCAGCCTCCACGCAGGCTTCTATAGGGACAGCTAAATGGATAGCCTTCTGCTCCCGGGGGCTTTGTGGTGAGCAGCTCATAGACCTGCTTAGTCACTGTCGAAAACCAAGGCAACCCCATCGCTCCATCCTGATCTATGGTTCCGTCCGTCCCTTAACTCCTCCCCCCCGGCAACGCAAACGCACTGTTTCACTGTCCCCAGGTCCTGTCACGCTCCATTGGGCTTTGGACAGCTGCTAATGGCACGCCTGTAGTTTGAAGATTCATTACTTTGCGTCATATTTCATACAGTGTATCTTAAACCGACAGAAGTACTTCTCGGTAGCAATGTTTTTGGTTTAGCACATGATGCAGCAGCAGCTCCTAGAACCCTGCCCTAGAACCCTGCCCTAGAACCCTGCCCTAGATCAAGCCTCTTTGCAACCTGTCTGACTGTAAATCTAACCCTGTCCCTGCTAAACCGTCTCACCTGTTCATGTTCAGTCTTTGTGCTGGTTAACTGCCGTCTCCACCGCCAAACATGTGCTCTCTGCGTCCCCCTTGCTGCCCAGCTGAATGGCGGCTTATTAGCTCGGAGGGTTCTGCTCGCGGGCCTCCAGCACACTGTTGCCTCCCTGTGGCTCTGCCTCGCTGCGCCCCTCTGATTGCACGCGGCAGCCCCCATTCCAGAGCAGCGCGTCCCGCCCGGCGCCTCCTCCCTGTGCCCGGCTGCTCCGACGCTCTCATTACGACTGCTAGAACTTTGTTTGCTCCTGATTGTGAGGGCTTCAAAGCCCAATCACTTCAGCCCTCCGACATGGCTCTTAACAAATACTTTGGTGTGTGTGTGTGTGTGTGTGTGTGTGTGTGTGTGTGTGAGAGCAGAGTGGCTCTGCAGGTGCATGCTGATGAGAGCTCCTTGGGGAGATTTCCCAGCAAAGTGACGTGGTTATGGGTGCAGGCTGGCTGTGCTCACGAGGAACACGGCGCCCTGTTTTGATTAGGAGGCCATTTGATTGGCCGTCGTCACTCAGAGAGCAGATGTATATAATAGTCAATTAAGAAATGCCTGGGCCTTCTGTGAGGCGCAACGGTCATCATCCTCTTCAAGGGACAATCCACCCGCCTCCCGCCTGCCCGCGCTCCCAGGCCCCGCGTAGGGAACATGTGTCATTAGCAGGTGGCCGCAGGTCCCCCCCGCCCCGGCGTTCCCCCCGTCCACTCTGGAGCGGCGTGTTTTAATTTCACACTCCTCACACACACACACACATCGTGCTCCGCCCCGAGGTCAGGCGACGACACGGAGAGCGCGGCGCTTTGTCAGAGCCTTGTTTCTGTCTGCGGCTCTAACGGCCTGGGGCGCGTCCCTCCTCCTCCCCGCGGGCCGTCACTCACGGGCCGGGTGCCGGGCCGTCCTGGCCGGCGGAGCGTGTCCACGCGGAAAGGAACAGGGAGCAGGCGGCTAATGAAACACAGTGGAGCTGGAAATGAAATGGAATTGGATAGTTTGAGTGTACATTATTACGGTGTCCCTGATCATTTGTGTGTGTGTGTGTGTGTGTGTGTGTCTGTGTGTGTGAGTAAGACAGAGGACCTGATAGAAGAGAGTAAGGCTGTGTGTGTGTGTGTGTGTGTGTGTGTGTGTGTGTCTCTGCCTCTGTCTGGTTGTGTCTGTCATTGCAATGTCTGCCTGAAACCTGTAGTCACGCTCGTCAATCAACCTCAACTACATGTTGCATCTCTTTCTGTGTGTAATTGACCTCTCTCTCTCTGTTTCTCTCTTTCTATTCCTCTCTCTCTCCCTCTCTCTGCCTCTGTCTCTCTCTCTCTCTCTCTTTCTCTCTCTGTTTCTCTCTTTCTATTCCTCTCTCTCTCCCTCTCTCTGCCTCTGTCTCTCTCTCTCTCTCTCTCTCTCTCTCTGTTTCTCTCTTTCTATTCCTCTCTCTCTCCCT
>JAVQIZ010132501.1:0-11277 GCA_036023535.2 Galaxias brevipinnis | reverse complement strand
GGCAAGCCAGAGAAATATACTAGCCTACTTTATTACCAAGGTTGGAATTTAAATTAAAAAAGGGAACATAGGCTACCTGTGACAAAAGTGAAACGAAATGTGTCACATTGAGAATGGTTGCTCACGTGCTTATACCCCTGTCAACTCATATTGATCGCCACGCATGAATCCCAATTAATATGATCGTAAGCCTTATCGTCAAATGTATGCAAATTATGCATTTATGTTAGGCATACAAAGCTGCTACTATAGTTACAGATTATGATTCTTAAGTTTGTTAACATGTTGAAATTTGAAAACATATAAGCATATTAGCAAGATAGGGCATAACATAAGATGGAAAATGTTTGATAAACAACTAGGCTATATGATCTGCATCCCTGTCGGTCATGTCGATCAACGGCTGAATGCTGTTGCTTTAAATATTGCTGCCACAAGGAATTGTGGGGCGGCATTTGCATCTTTCCTTTCGTAAAGGAGGGTCCAGTGTATCCTATGCTAAAGTACACAAGTTAGGAAGCATTGAAACACCTTTCCTTAGCACCTTTCCTTAGAGAATTCGACCAGTACTTATCATGGCTGCCACTTAGATACTTCCGGGTCATTTCACCCAGTTAGGAACCTTCCTAAGCAAAATAGAGACTTCCACCGTAGCCTAAGGCTGTGTTCAGAATCGCCTACCATGCAAACTTAACATACTCAGCTTGACCGAAAATGAGTGTACGTGAAATTTGAGTATGGAAAAAGTTCCCAGATAACATACTCAAATTTGGGGAAATGTTTAGTACCCAAGAGAGGTTACTAGAGGATGCTTCACGCCCCAAAATGCAATTCGGCAATTTCCGTCTAGCTTTGACAGCATTACAAAAAGGCGGGGTTTTGGTCACATGTTCTAGTTCAATCAAGTCTTGTAAAAAAAATAAAAAGTAGTATTCTAGATTTAGTAGTTAGTATGCAGTATGATTTAGTAGTCAGTATGCAGTATGCACTCATTGAGTATGTAGTAGATAGTATTTAAGTAGACAATTCCGAACACAGCCTAACTGTTTTCTCTGCTGCAGACTTGGACACGAGTGACAATATAAATTTAATGTTTATGAAAGCACTGAATGGCGGGTTTTGTTTAGCACTTAAGCGGCAATATTTAATGAGTCAGTGAAAGTTCGATTCATCTGACATAATAGTTCGATTCGTACACTAAAAAGATTAGTTTGTTCATTTTTGCAAATCACTAAACAATGCCACTGAAAAGCAGCAGGGCACGTGACCTCAACGTTTATTTTCGTACACTACATTACGTAAAGATGGTGTTATTTTCTGTAGGTATATATGTACGATAATGAGATCACGTTGTCAATGACGGTATATTGTGTGAGCATAACATTGCAGATGTGGGGGTAATTGGCAGCAAAATTGTCGGGCACTTTAAACATCCCCCATGTTAAATACAGCCGTCTAGAAGAAGATATACAAGAAAATCTAAGTATGTTGGTAAAAAGACTACAGGAGCATGTATAATTTGGTTGGAATTCAGCGGTCTACATTCTGGAAAGCCTTCTAGAGCAAAAGCACCTGCTCACCGCTTACCCCCGCAGATTGTTTTTGCAGGTTACACTCAATACGCATCAGTGGATACTAGCGAAGAACAGGCTGACTGTTCTGTGTCCATTTGAGTAAGTGACACGCACGATAAGTGCTGCTGAGTCATCTGTTAGTATTGTGCCCTCTTTGTGGTTGACCTGAAACCCCTGCTAAGCAAGGAAGTTGACCCAGACCAAGGTGTGAAAAACGTTCTAAGCATAACATTGGATGCCCTGGATGTCCGCTTTGAAAGCATTCAGAACCCTTGTACTGTATCGCCAAGAACCTGGATACAAACACTGTTACTTTGATATAGGCTCAAAATAGTGCATGGAATCTACTTGAAACTCTAATCGATGGTGGTAGGCCTGCATAGGTAATTTAACTTATAAAGCCCTTGAGAGGGGACCACTCCATAAAGAGAAAGGAGGACAACACCATTAAAGTACTCTTTTTGCATGACATGTTCGAAGAAATCATGGTGGAGAACACATCAGAAAGGCTGAAGTTGAAAGGACAGCATCAATTCAATGAATACCTCTCAGGGGTTTCCGTACATGAGAGCGCTCTTGGGATACTAGAAAGAAATGATCAATGCTGTTTTCCAGAACTAGCGTAAATGGCCTGTCATTACCTGCACATCCACATGCACAGAACGTGAGCACCTATATAGTGCTGCTTCTCATGTCATAGACATATAAAAAAAAACAGGCTGAGCTGCAACAAAGCAGAAAATAATGGTTTTGTCCGGAAAAATATGCCTCCTTTGCAACATATGGGTTGGTTTGCCATATTTTATTTTTCTTTGTGTCCTATCAGTGGCTAGGCCTTCACAATTAAATATTGTGTTTAAATCCTTTTTTGTGGCCTAAATGTTACCTTGTTATCCAGAGTACTTGTTTTGGTCTATTAAGGGCCATATCAGCAGGACGGCCATGCATTAGGGTGAGTCCACCTTTTCCCATCAAAGTTCCTCCAAATGTCACCTCCCGGCGTCCATCTCATTTCATGTGTGTATCATTGGCGTTAGTGTGTGTGGTGAGAGTGTTGCGTGTGTGTATGAGTGTGGTTTGCTGCCGAGCTAAGCAGTTTCCACCGAGGAGACGGTGGGGATTCTCACACCAACACTGGGTTCTAATGAGGGTTTTACTAAACCCACTGAGTCTACTATATCACCGTAAGACCCCTGTTGGAAAACCTGACACTGCAATTACAGTCTGTGGAGCGTGTGTGTATGTGTGTGTGTGGGTTTGGGAGTGTCTGTCCAAGAATTATTGACACTAAAGGAAAGAGGGAGGACAGAGAGACGAGGGAGAGAGTGACGGCGCAGAGGGAGTAGAAGGAAGGCAGAGCAAGGTGTATTAATATCCATTTGGAGCGACTGGGATGGAGCCGGGTACCGCTAATGCTTCCCTTGGCATCCGCTCAGCTTGGCAGCGTGCACCTGCCCGAACACTACAAAAACAGCCAAGCGGGAGCCAGAGAAGAAGGGGAGAGTGGGGGTTGGGGGTGTGGCGGTTTGACGAAGGGAGAGAGAATGCAGCGATTACAATTTGTTCCTACATTGCCAGGCACCGGCGTAATCACTTTGAGCTTGTCCCCGTTTGTCCTCGCTACGGTCAAGTCGCTCATCCCCATGCCTGTTTTCACATCATTCCCATCTTGAGAGTAGGCTCACCCAGACTAGGTAGGCGGTCCACAGGCCGGACACACGGCACTCACCCTAAGGCCTGTACCTCAGACTAGATCAGAAGCCACCCACTCTGAACAAGGGCAAGTCCTCTCCACAGGTAGCAAGTCATCTCCGCGGTGATGGCAAGGTGGAAATTTGCTTTCGCATGGTAGCTTAATCTGACGACGTCCATGCTAAGCCATCCTCTCCTAAAGAATCTACCTGTTTAATCACACACACACACACACAGATATCCCATTCCAGTTTTCCTACAAAACACATTACGATGTTAGAACGATGGCCTCCCGTGTGCTTTACCGGGAATCAGCCCATTGCTTTATGTGTCACTCCCCACCCCTCATATTGACAGGAGGGCCTCCCATTACCTAACGGGACTATCTGAGTCACCTAAACCCTCAACATCATGGGGTGGATAGAGGGAGAGACAGAAAAGGGGAGAAGAGAAGGGGGAGATGAAACCACCGGTGACTGAGCCGTCACTCCCCAGCCCTGCACTGTGTCTATAGTGAGCTACGGATCCAGCCCACTGCTAACTCACCAGGGGGGCAATTAAGGGAAATGCTATGCACGATGCGCAAATATACGCACACACGACAACGTGAGAGCGCACACACACGCACGGGAGGTGGCCCCCCTGGGGGAGGTGCTCCACGCGCGCCTCAGATAGGATGTGTAAGTCTCTTATCCCCTTGACAGCCTATTGCCTCTGTAAAACACATTTACAATGTCAATAAAAAGCATTGCTAATCATTCGCCAGGCAGCTCAATGGGAGCTGCCTAGGGTGCTGCGGCTAAAGCTTTCCTCCTGTCTATCCTCCTACACCCCAGCCCTCATACACACACACACATACACACACATGTACAAGCCGAACAAATATAGATGCAGTATAAAATCAGCCTGGGGATAAGCAGAACTAGTCATTCTGCCTGCCTGTAAGTGTCTGTGTGCTTGATTTTGTGTGCTTGATTTTGTGTGTGTGTGTGCGTGTGCGTGTCCCAACATCTACCTGTGTTCCTACGTTCGATGCATGTGCCTTTCCGCCTCCGGAGACCCACAGAGTGATTTTTATAGCACGTGGAGCCCTTTTCCAAAGGTGACGGAGGTTCCATAGAGAGAGGTGTGTAATGGGGCGGGGAGAGAAAACCACATGGATTCTCTTTCAATACGTACACATACCCCAGACCACCCCCAAACCCCTTCCCACACTCGGCCTACCTTCGTCGCAATGTAGCCGCCTTATCGATTGCTGTGATATACAGTATGAACACGGCCCGCTATCAAGGGAAACGCATTGATGGCAGGTTCACCCGTTTCACAAAGGCCCGGCTCTGCCTAGATAAGCCAACCGTGGCATGAGTGTAGGTGTCTTTGTGTGTGTGCACCTGCGTTATTTAAGAGGCCCAGTAGGGGAGGAGGCAGGAAGCAGAGAGAGAGGATCGTGGGGGGTGCAGAGGATCGTGGGCCAGACTCCCACCCCTCTCTGGGTTTGTCCATAAAACATGCCGGCGCCTAGCAAGGGTGTTAACGGCCCCCCTGCGAGAGAGATAAAGAAAGCAAGAGAGCGATAGGAAGACAGAGGGTGGAGAGAGAGCGTGGTGTGTGTGTGCGTTGTTGAGAGGTGTTTGTGTGTCCAGAGGCATGAGTGCGTGTGTGTGTGTGCGCGACAGCGAGAGAGCCGAGCTGTAGCCTCCGAGGGCACGGTGTGGGTCATGGTCTGGTGACCATAACTGCACATCATCTTAAACTAATCATTTCCACATTACCTTATTTTCATACCCTGCTTGCCACAGAAAATGACTGCATGCCTTGAGCTCGCTGCGTGTTTTTGTGTGCGGGTGACCTATGCCGATCACCCACCACAACGCAACCTACAGGGTATTCACAGTGGATGTTAGTGTAATGGAGTTTTAAATATGGTGGGGAGAGGAGTGTCTCCCATCAAATTATCCTTGTGCTTGTTGCCACTTAGCACTGAAATAACCCCGCTCGCTCTATTTAGAAGAAATTAGCCACTCGTCTCCAACGGGCGGAACTCGACCACGGGCCACCGTATCGAAGTACACCACATTTCATCAGCCATTTTGTTTGTACGGACCACTCCATGTAGACTAGCTACTGAGAAGACTATGGATCTAAAGTGTGTGCTTGTATTGGATATTCTTGGACACACTCATACTCATATTTTAGTGACCATGACTCCGTCATGGTGTTAGGGGTACTCATCTAAGCCTAAACGTCATCATTATCAGTACCATCATAATCATCATCATCTTTGTAATTATCATCATCATTATTATTATTATCATCGCTATCATCATCATCAGAATCTCATTCCCATCAGGTCCCGACATACTAGGTCTATTTCTGCACGGCTGTCCTACAGCACTCCACTCGCCACTCCAATGCATGGTGACTACCTAGTCCTGGGGGGCCTCAACCCAGCCACTATCTCATTAGATGGGGATCAATAACGACTTAGGGTCTCCATGGGCAAGCTCAATGAATGGCTAAGCAGGCAGTAGTGGGAGGACTTCAGTCCAGTTCATTGTTCTACATGGCAGCCGGCATGGCATTTTCACATGTAAACAGCGAGGTTTTCAAACCGTTGCCATTGGGCATAGCTGTGAAGGGTGCACAATTGCACACTGTGCCCACACCGCAGACCACAAACACTGAGTACTTCTACACTGATAGACGCTGGGGAGCTTCCATCCCCCCCCCTCCTCCTCCATATTGACTGGAGCTGCACTGAATGAACTGTAACAGGCTAGTTATTAAAATCAATAGCAATAACTACAATACCTCATTTTCAGATTGGCTCTCGACGCAATCAATGGATATCAAATTACACCGGCTCTGGAGCGCGTAATCTCCGTCTGAAAGAGGCGAGTTAGGGCTGGCGAGCCAATCGATAGGCAACATGCAGAGTGCCTCCCGCTAAGCACCGGCTCCTGCAGACAGTGAGGGGAAAAGAGCAGCACCACTCAACAGTAACACTGCAGCGGCGCAAATCAATCCGTGGCTACTCTATGAAACACTCAAAAGGTAATTCTTCATGGATTTCTATACACTCCAAATGTCCAACTCCAAAAAGTCTGCTGGTAGGTTGCGTGGTGGGATAAAGGCGCATGCCGGAGCCAGCGTGCCTGCAGAAAGGAAAAGGAGCCCTTCGGACAAACACCCCCACCCCACCCCAACATCAGAGACATCAAAGACACACTGTGTCCCTTGTCTGGGATGGATTGAGCACAGAGGCAGAGGCCTCTACAAAAAACAAGGTGCAGGTACAGCACACACACACACACGCAAAGACAGAAACACATACGCGCTGAGGTAAACAGTACGCAGTAAATTATGCATTCAATCGGGGCACGGAGTGCTGCCGTGAGCTGTGTTGACCGACACTGGGAGGGCACCCTAGTGGAGTCTTGCATCCCACGGCCCTTACGGTAACGTACCGTACAGCTCACCCCACGTTAACCTAACCAGCCGTACTGCACTGTACAGTGGCCCCCACATTCACAGAAAGGGACGTTGAAGAATGGCAAGTGGCACACAAATGGTTCTCCAAATATATAACTTTTCTAGGACAGCATATACAATGTACGCTGTGCTAATGATATTCACAAACACGCACACAAAAATGGATGCAAATACATGCTTGCACGCAAAGCAATACACAGTTGCAGAATGCACACCCACGTGAGTGCACAGAGTCTGATAGCACGGCTTGCAGACCTCAGTAGAGCAGGATATGGACTGGGCATCACTTCAGTGTTGGAGAGAGCACGGAAGCACATGGCCTCCCACACGGTCCAAAACCCCCTGCTGAAACTGAGACCCAGAGTGAGAAAGACAGAAAGAAGCAGAAAAAGAGAAAAGAGAGAGAGAGACAGTGAGAGAGAAAGAGCATTACCATTTAATTGAGAAAAATAAATAACAGTATGACCAGCCTAAGACTGTTTGAGTGTTTTCCGTTTTTTGTTTAAGGGTAGGCAGGAGATGTGGTTTTGCCCTGCGGTTTTATTCTGAGCCATTACAGGCCTTGAGAGCATGCTAATCCTATAAAGGACTAAGTATCAAACTATGCATAATTACAACATTGGCTCTGTTTAAATGAATAGGGATTAGGATAATTGCTATTTTATGGTAATGTTATTGTTTGTTTTTCTCACATTATCCTTCCCACTGTGTACAACACCTTGAATACTAGCTGCATATTTAGTTGGGTATGAACAATATCCATAGTAGTGGATTAATCATAAACACACTGTAATGGGGGGCTGGAAGCGTTTGATAGATAGACTGTGAGAAAAGGGTAGATATGTTTGTTCCTGTTTGTGTGTGTGTGTCTGTCAGTGGATCTTTTGATGCCCTTCACAGCCGGGTACTTGTGGATAAATGGCCCATTGCTATTGACTTCAATTTGGAAAGTGCTGCCCAACACTTTACCTTCTGCAGAACCCTGGGGCTGTAGCGAGAAATCCAGAGTGGCTCTCCCACCAGAAAAAATAATATAACAATATTACTGAGAGTCACCCTTCAGGATATAGGGGATTTGCTGTAGGAAAGGAACCACGACAGCACACACAAGGACAGACACACACCTGCAGTGTAAGAGCAGCTTTCTCTACTCTTCTCATGTCAGGGCCTGTGATCTGTGTTGAACGCAGTCCGCTCCCGCTGTCATCTGTGAAATACGGGGGTGACAGAGTGACTTAGCGGGCCAATGGCTGACTGAAGCCTGGCTACCAGCTACGTGTGTCACAGCCGGTTTCCTCGGCCCGACGCAGGCCCACAAATCCTCTTGACTCCACGCATCTCCCCGGAGTGGCCATGGCTGGCTGTCGATGCAGGCGAGCCGGGGAGCCTTTTGGCGGTCAGGTTTCACTTCTGCTGGACCTTGGTAGGGATAGCGTGCTACCCGTCCCTGAGGTAAGCATGAGTAAATAGGGCTGTCGGTCTGGCCATGGTGCGTGTGTTTGGAAGCACACCGACCTCTTCATCGTCTTCACAGGCTGACAGCTGCCTCTCGGCTTCGGTCGATTATTAGGGAGGAGGAGGCTCTACACTTGTCAAATAATTTGATACACACACACACACACACACTTCACTAAACATCAAACATTGACAAAGTCCCTTTTTTGTGTGGCCTGTTGGCACAGTTACGCCGGACTAATGAAGTCACACGCTGGCAGAATATTAATAACAGCAAGCCAATCATGGAGCAGCATGGGGGACGGTCATTTGCATATGAGAGATGGGGGGTTCTCTTGACACACTGGCTTCATACATCACCGACACAGTCGGGTGTGTGTGTGTGTTTGTGCGTGTGTGTGTGTGTTTGTGTAAGTGGGTGTTGAAAGGATCAGAAGAAAATCGGCCATCTAATTGTGCGTGAAGCTAAAGTCACCTCCCCCTGTTGCCGAGTTCCACTGCCTGGTCTAAGGGTGGATCAATCGCAATCGCATTTTGACAGTTTATTGAATCTTGTAGGAATTTGAACTGAGCCATTTCTCAACTGTGAACTGGCAATGCTGATTCTGCCTTGCAATACGTATAGCTGGAAGACATAAACGACATGTTGGCCTTTGGTTTTAGTGGAGTTCAGAGAGTGAAAACCTAGCCAAGTTCAACCCTGCATTGTTACCCCCTATCTGTGTGTTTTGCTAAGCATTGGCATGGAGCACAAAAGATAATCTTTAGTGGCCGCCCACACTATTTCATTCCATTTCTCAACGACACCGCAGATTAAACGTGTGATGAGGATCATTAGCCTCTACACAATGAGGCCTCTGTTTGGAATAGCAGCCGCTCACATGGGTGGGAGGGATGGGCACGTTTTACTTTCAGCCTCACTAAAATCAATCAGAGCGCTAATAGGAAACACAAATATAATTAACTGGGCTTAAGCGGCCAGACGTGAAAACAAAAATAGACAAATACCGCAACTTGTTGATGGCTAATTTCCTTAGGCTCGTATATTTATTTTTTCTTCCTACATGAGCGCATACCTTTGATTAATAGTGTTGACCATCGTAATCACTAATCGCATGCTAAATTTAGCCCAATGTGTTGAAGAGACTGAAGCATGATTCATTATTTGCCAGATTTTAAGATGAGCCTTATTGAAAGGGATAAAACAGTGTCATACTGATGAGGGGAATTAGTGCAGTGATCGTGAGTCTGTCATCAAAGAACATGTCGTTTCTCGTAGCAGGCCTACGGCTGGACCCTGTCTTAAAACTCGAATGATTGTTTACAAATGATTGTTTACGGGATTTTAGATAAAAACAAGCAGCCAACATGCAACATTTGTCAATCTGACAGGGTGTCAACCAGGATCACCTTCCACTCCCCCACCCGACTTCAATTCCTTGACTCCTGTGTTCCCTGCTGAGCAAACTCAATAAAAGCCATTGAGCTGCTTTGTGTTTAGACGGAAGGCTGTTAATTGGACAGGATGTGACTCTGGCTTCATAGATTTATCCGACACCATGGGGACGGTCGCTTGAAACGGTTCTGTCCCATTTGGGGCCGGTGTACCAGGTTGATAACTCTGCAAACCCTTTCCAGCAAATACCCTTTTCCTCCTGAATATATAAATAAAACAGGAACGAGATCACTCCTCTGACTGCCAGTCGGATGAACTCTCCCGTCCAGCCGTTCGGAATCCCTTAGACGTCCTCTGGGTGAACCGGTTCGGTGTGTAGTGAGTCAACTCTCTCTGGGCCTCGGGTCGATGGTGCTGACTCCGCCAGGACGGCTCATAAATCACCTCCTGCCATCCTAAAATGGCGGGGGTTGTGATCGGGGAAGGGAGTCGTGAGCGAGGGTTAATGAATACAGGCCACATCGATCTGCCTCGGCCCCGGCTCTCCTCTTCCGTCTCTCCCTCTTTTCCCCATCGTCCCAGGCCAACTGCTGCCCCAGCACTTTGCTGACCTGCCATGCTAAGCACAGACCTGGACCCGCCGGGGTAACGCATGTACACTGCGCTAGCTTGCGCTAATGGACAATGCTAACAGCTTTCCCAAACCGTCAGTTAACACTACAGTACAGGAAACAAAATCCTCAGTAGAGGGGTAACTAAGGAGCTGCTCCCTGCTTCAGCCGGTAGACGAGGATAGCATTAGCAATTGTGGCCATTGTTCTGTGACAAACAGATACAGTGCTAGCATCAAAACTGTCCCGAGAAACCTATCACGGGCCCCTTGGGGGTCTCAGAAGGTTTAGTGTGCCCAGCCAAAATCAAGTCCATGCTGTTACCCCCCTCCTCTGTACGCGATTAATGGCTGCCCAAGCCGGCTTTCTGTTTGAAACAGCATTGGTCGTTTGCTACAGGCAAACAACAGCAGCAACATCAGTAGTATGTGTTTTACTGGGAGCTGGAGGTGGTATTGCTCTGCAGGCAGAGATAGGCTGTGGATCTATTAAGGGATGGCATCACTTTGGACTGCTGATACCCCTCTAGGCCCCGAGCAGACACTTCCTGTGATCAGCATGGGCACACACTAACTGGGTCAAAAAAACACACACTCCCAGCATTTCATTTCCTCCCTCATCCTGTCAGACACATGTGGGGAACAGTGTCACTCGCCCAGTATCGACAAAAGCCCCGATCTTCTGAGTGACGGCCAACTAGCCTCCGTCACTATTCTCCCCCTTGGTGGGGGATGGGGTGGGGGATGGGGCAGTGACCTGGTCCCCAGCCAGTTCCACCCTGCCCCCGACTCCTCTCGACACTTCCCCAGTGGGGGTTGGCCTCTTGTCCTCAAATTCATTCAACGCCATCGCCTGATGAGTCTGACCCAGGCTCAGTATCGACAAGCGCAGGCAGCCAAATCATCAGGCCACTGAGCAGTGTCCCAAATAGGCCTACTCCGGGGCGGGGGGGGGGGGGGGGGGGGGGGGGGGGGGGGGGGGGGGGGGGGGGGGGGGGGGGGGGGGGGGGGGGGGGGGGGGGGGGGGGGGGGGGGGGGGGGGGGGGGGGGGGGGGGGG